>PVIC010050123.1:0-12924 GCA_004025085.1 Thryonomys swinderianus | reverse complement strand
GAAAAAAAAAAAAAAAAAAAAAAAGAGATAAAACAGGCCAAAAACTTGCTCTGTTTTCAAATTCTAAAAATGCAGTTACCTATATGTTACCTTTGTTCAGAGCTGGAACTATATTTTAGGTCCAGAATCTGGAGTTACTAAGAGTCGAGATCAATTAAAAGAACATCAACGTTTATAACACGGACTGGAAATCACTACAAGTCTCCTCCTGTGATTCCAGAGATCCTGGCTGACCCAATTTGGATATGTAACCACAAGTGGAAAGACATTTATCCTTTCTACCTTATAATGGGACTTGCAGATGTAAATAACCTACATAAGTGCCTGTAAATGACAAAGCAGTGCAAATGATGTTGGAGATTTGTTTGTGGTGTTTATATACAAGTAAGTATCCATGTGAGCAGGGATACATTATATGTGTCTAGTTTAATTTTGTTGAATACCCTGGACTATACTTACTATAAAGAATGTACATAAGTGTATAATCTTACTAGAGAAGCAAGATTTATTTTCAAAAGTCCCTTGAGATAGTAGGAGAGAATAAACTCTGATAATATATAGAAGCAATTCGGATATACATGGCCACAGTAGTTCCTCCTGCTGCAAAGGCATCTCATTACCGTGCTCTGAAAAGCACAAATTCAGGATTAAGGAACCTGCACATTCTTCCCTAGGGGTTTCCTTTGCCTGGTAGCTGGGGACAGTCCTAACAGCCCATGTCATTTCTATATGAATTTTCCCTCTAGTGCCTCTTCAATGCTTTGCCATTCCCTTAACTCCTCCAATTAAGACCAGATGTTATTGGCCACCTGCCTGGCTTTCCTTACTAAAAATTACCTGGTTTTGTGCCTGTGCTATTTTTTTTTTCTGTCAAGTGACCCACATGTTCTGAGATTGTGTTTGACATATTTTCTGATTCTCTCCAGCCCCAGCCTCCTGGTTATACTGAACTAGTAAGTGGGTATCTTAGATTTCATCCTTCCAGAAATAGACCCTGAAAAGACTTGAGTGCTAGCAGTTTATTGGGAGATTATCTCAGGCAACCATGATAAGGAAATATGAGAACAGGAAAATGAACCAAATAAAGACAATTAAAAGTGAATTTTCTATGGAGGGAAATGGAGCTCATTCCTTTGGAGAACTCCTAGAAACAGTGTAAATGATTCCCTCTGTGAGGTAGCTGTGTTTCATATCCAAACCTTCCCTTTTTGGCATTTATTGCGGCTCCTTCCCAGGTCATAGTGACTCCCTCGTACTTCTCGCTTCTCCACTGCAAGAGCAGAGTACATACGAGTGACCAGCGATGCCCCAGGCAAAGTGCTTGCAGTGGGGAAGGAACAGATGTGCTGAAATATGAGTGCCGAGAGGATAGGAATAGGGCATGAATAGCACTTGTTATGACAGGTAGATATTTTTGATAATTAGGGTTTAGAAAAATATATTTTGCCCCATCACAGTTGTCAGTACCCTAAGATTTCTGCTCTGTGAATACTTTGAAGAGAAGATGATGATAGGAACAACATTGTGTTCACTGTCACCAAATCAAATGTGAATGGTATTCAGTGCCATCAAATCTGATGATATTTGAAGATGGACATTTGGGAAGTAACTGGACAAGGTCATGAGGGCAGGGTTTTCATGATGGGGTGAGTTTCTCTATAAGGGGAGAAAGAGACTGCAGAGGTGTGTAGTGGCCATCTGAGGAGACAGTGAGAAAGAACCTTCCTGAACATCAGGAAAAGAGCTCCCAGCAGGACCTGGTCAAGGAGGCACCTTGATCACAGGCTTTCTAACCTCCAATATCATCAGCAGTAAGTAAGTGTCTGTATTTGTGCCACTCACTCTACAATGTTTTGTTATGGAGTCCTTGATGATCTTTGAGTCATCTTTGGCATTATTCTTCCAGACCTTAGGCTGTCTCCATAGAAAGAAATCAGTACCTTAAGCTCCATTTCCCAAGATATGAAGCTAAGAAGACCTCTTAAGACTGAATTAGGTTGTTCTGAATTAGAGTTGTCTCTGGTACAAAGGACTGTAAATCTTCTGAAATGTAATCATCATGAGCAAAATTATCTTGCTACAAATTCTAAGCTTATGGATCTCAGCTCCAAACAAAACTTGACAGTGACTGAAAGTAACAGCGTTTGGCGAGAAACATGGCTAATACTGAAAGCCCATCTGAGATCCCATCATGGTGACACAAGCTAGAGCTTTGGGAACAATGCCTGAGTACAATAGTGTCAAATTCAAAGAGACGCAAAGTCTGAGAGGGGCTGACCATCATTTAAAACCATTTGTTTACACAATAAACTGGGCTGGGGAAACACAGTTAAAAATCACAACGATGTCAGCAAGAAATAATGCAGGCATAGATCCCCAGGGACCTGAACTCTCCTGGATACCGAACCACCTATTGCTCCTAGATTAAAGGAGAAAATTCAAAGAAAATATGCGAGATACAAAGCTCTTTGGTATATGAGGGATGTAGTAAAGATTGGAAGTGGGTAAAGAAATATGGGTATAATTGAACATGAAATTTGTGAAGCAAGTTGTGCCAGTTTAATGAGTAAAATAATTTAGTTTTAATCCAGTGCATTTGACTATTTTGTCAAGCTCCTGGTGAACAGTAAGGAGTGTGAGAGCATGTTGTAATCCTGTGATGGTGTTTTATGTGAGACAGTAAAGGCTTCTCTATGACCCTTTTGCATGTGCCAACACTTGGTAGGCGTAATTAATTATAATTTGAACCCTAAAATTCTGATGTGGGATGGAGGATTTTTACGAAGTACAAGGAAAATACTGAGCAAGTATTCTTTATGCTGGTTTCGTAAGAGTTTTGAGAAGTTTTAACATCGAAATCCATAAAATTTTCAGATTGAACCATCAGTAACAATAATATTCCTGACAACTCTGCATGCAATAGCCCATTTCATTTTCTATAAAGAGATAGGCACCTCTAACTTGTTTGCATCTTCATGTTTTATTTCCCTTAGTGTCAGGTTTATATAAACACAGATTTTCATTTTGTCTTAGATGGCCTCCTAGTTCTAGGATTTTTTTTAAGATGCTGGTTTTACTTTAATTTGTTCCAGTAAAAAAATCATATTTCTATATTTTAGAAATTGAATAGAATTGAGTTTGATTTTTAATTGCAAACCTTTCTACTCTTCACCAGCCTCCATCTCTCCATCTCCATTCCCAGGAAGCCACTGACTAACTTTTCATCATTATACATTAACTTACTTTTTTTAGAATTTTATAGACAGAATCATATGGTGTGCATTAAATTATTTCCATCCATTGTTTCTTTCTACGATATTGAAATGAAATAGAAGTGAGACTTTTATTTTATTTATTTATTTATTTTCTTTTGAGACAGGGTCTCGCTTTGTAGTTCAGGCTGGCCCTGAGCTCACTATGGTGCCCAGGCAAGCCGCCGCGAACTCAGCAGTCCTCCTGTCTCTGCCTCCCGAGTGCTGGGATTACAGGCGTGAGCCACCACGTCCAGCATTGTGGTATGCGGTGTTGATTGTTCGTGGGTGTGTCTCACGCCCAGCATTATATGTGGTTACCGGGGATTGAGCTCAGGACCTTGCTCTTGCGAGGCAGGCGCCAGAACCACTGAGCTAACCCTCCGGCCCTTTTATTTTAAATTTTAAGACCTATACATAAACATTGACAAAAATCACAACACTGATAAATTCATAAATATATGTTCTAACATGCTACTAATTTGAAGAAAGTCATTTAAGAGCAGAAGGGGGAGACATCTTTGATTCAAATATCCATATGCAAAACTATTAAATGTACTTGAGTTCTTACCACAAAAGTGTAACATTTTCTGGAAAGCTTGAAATACCAAATACTTTTAAATATTTAACTTTACTTTTATATTTAGGTAGAGATTAAATGACTTCTACAAAGTTAAATTAGTCCTATTTCCTAGGAGGTTTTATTGTTGTTCTTGTTTGTTTTTTAGTTTGATTTATGAGACAGGGTCTCATTTTGTAGTTCAGGCTGGCCCTGAACTCACTATGTAGGCCAGGCTAATTTTGAGCTCACACCGATCCTCCTGCCTCTGCCTCCCAAATTTTGGGGTTACAGGCATGAACCATGACACCCGGCATTGTGATATGTATCCGAAATTAATTCCAGGACCTTACACTTACCAGGCAGATGCCAGAACAACTGAGCTAGAACCCTGGCCCGAATTAATCTTATTTTTTGTTGAAAGAAATGTAAAGTCCCAGGAATTTGGGTCAGGGAAATTGTTCTCTGTCTTTTCCTGTGTGTTATTTCTCTGACAAATGTGTGCATAGAATTGTTTTGCTTTACTTGCCTAACTGGCACAAAAAGCATGAGTAGGAGATTGGTCAGAAATGAGTACACTTACTGAAGAACTTACAATCATCTGGGACTTCTCCCAGGGAGTCCATAGCAAAGATGATGTAAATTACCCTTATTACATAATTATTTTAATCAATGTAACAAATTCATTTTAAAAATTATTTTAACACATAAACATGGAAGTAGTTATGTGATATGTCTGTGTTTCAGATCTGGCAAATAATTACAAAGATTTAACTGACTTGTCAAACTTCACAATTATTTACCATCATTAACCTCCTTGCAGATGATGAATCAAAGGTTAGGAACCTGACTCTGCCACATTTCACAGATTATATTTCAAACAGATGGCAAAGGGCAGAGCCAGAATAAGACCAGGAGGGCTTCTTCCAGAGCTATACCCTCCACTAGGTGAGATGCTCCCCAGTTGGTCAGCAAGGCCTCTCTAAGGTTATATTATATATATATTCCGTATTGCCCTGTTTGGGATGTTCCAGTTCCTAATCATTTCTGATACTATCTCTCAGCTCGTCCACCCAACACAGATTTATACTTTTATATAAATTAGATAATAAAGAAGGTGATGGTAGTGCATGTGATGATAGCGTGTGTTGGTAGTGCTTCACCTCATTTGAAACCTCAGGCATAAATTTTGGAGTTTGGGTATTTGCCAACAATTATCAACATGTTCAGTTCACATGCTTGTTTTTTAGCAAGGAGTCAGATAACACATTAAGGCTTTCCTGAGATCCTGACAACAGCTCACTTTTTAATGTAACTTTCTTTTATTAATCCTCAATCTCACATACACAGACTTCATGAAAATGTCATCTCATTAGACTTGGTATTAGTCAAGTCCTCACTGATGAGTCTAATTTTTGGCTGTATGACTATGGAGAAATTCCAGAGAACAATGAAAATGATTGATGAGTTGGAACCTGAGAACCTATGAAGAAAAGATAGAATAAATTAATAAATTTAAATGGACTAAAGATAAATGACTTTAAAAAGTTTCATAGAAAAGGTACCTACTTCCACTGAGATCAAAACAAGGCATTCTTCCAACAAAACATAGATTAAAAAGTAGGAAAAGTAAAATCTAAAACAGTTTGGGGACACTGTGGCTTCTTCCTATGCCACTCTTGTAGCTCATACCCTAGAACTATGTGCTACACCACATGGAGGCAGAATTTTTGTAAATTTCTCTGCTTGTATGAATCCCCTTCCTGCCTTGGCTCTCAAGTTTAAACTGAAAAAAATCAGATAAAATTTTATTCAGACCATACATCTTTAAAAACAAGACTTGCAGGAATTTTCAAGTTTATGCAAATAAAGGTTTTGTTGAGAATGATTAAACTCATACTGTGTAATGAGAAATGTCCAAATTTAAACAGACAGACATGCATTTATACAGCACTTTATGAAGCTCACTTACCCCAGAACTAATGAGCACCTTTACCCAGAGGAGATCTCAGTTATCCTGTCTTGGCTTTACAGACCTAATGAGAATTCTTCAGTATATCCCACATTCAGCTTGTTTTATGCTAATCTATCCATGTGTCCCATTCACACCCACACACACACACACACACTTCATTCTCTGTTTACACACCGTATTAAAGTACTATCTTTGATTACTGTTTCTTACTTTGTCTTGACTACTGCTTTCCTTAATTTAAGATGCTTCTGATTCTGTTTAAGAGTCAAACATGTTTATGACTATTTTCTTGGCTCTGAGATTCCTTTTCACTTGCAGTTTCTTCATCATTTCATGTTGTTCTCCTTTTTGATAAACAGCAGCCATTGAGGATTCAGAGTCATCCCTCCAAGAGAACATGCTATTCCCTTTAGCTAAGTCTTGCAGCTTGTATTACAAAAACAAAACCAGAAAAATGATGCTTTTTGCAACAGTTGATGTTACCTGTGTATGGGAAACATTGGAGTATTTTGTATATCATGCTAAACTCACTATTCTGCTGGCCAGTAGAGAAGAAATTGAAAATTCCTGTGTAACAATCTCAGTAGCCAAGATGACCCAAGTAGCAGTTCACTCGCTGTACTAATAAATGTCCCGAAGCCACCACTGTGAGCACCTGTTGAAACTGCAGAGGTCAAAGGTAACTTGTATTAGTCTTATGATGTCTCAATAAATTTAGTATTAAGTATTTATACAAAATTTCTTTTCTTAAAGTATGTATACATACTTAGTCTCTCTGAGACTTTATAAAAAATAAATACATACGTAAGGGAATGAGTGCTGTGATGTAAATGCATAGTGTGTTTAGAAGGCAGTTGTATTACAGGGACATTACAGATGGCATGTTCTTAGGAGGTGGGGTCTGGTCAGAATAGCTAAGTTACCGGGAATGTGACCAGGAGGAATACCTTCCACTCGAGCTCCTCCCTCCTCTTTCTGCTTCCAAGCCCTTCTCCCATGTTGCTTCTGCCTTGGGGCCAGCCAGCCATGGACTGTAGCTGTAAGGCAAAATAAATCAATTTTTTTAAGATCTGTGTCTCAGATATTTTGTCCCGGCAGTTAGGAAAGGACTAAGTCAATGAAAGAGAATAAAGGAATATACAAAGTGTGATTGAACAATATGGGTAAGTGTTTAAAAGTTGGACTGCAGCAAAAGGCACATTGCCATTAGTTTCTCTCCAGATGCCCCTGCCTGTGCACTTCAGATGCGCGTACATACGCTTCTTGCCTCTGTTCTGAAACAGCTCTGGAAGTGAGTCCTCTTTCATGACCATCCAGTTGCACTATTACGGCTGCCTATGTATCTGGAATTCATTCAGAAGAATTAACTTGCCTAGTCATTTTGACTTTTGTGAACAGCCAGAATTTGGATAGTGCCAGTGGTGAATACAGTGACTGAAGACACATCACAATACTTTTCAGAGCTTCCTTTCCACTGGATGATGCTTGGAGCAGCATTTGCCACTAAGACACTAAAGACATTATGCTAAAGCTGCTGGCATAAGATTTCTAGAGCTCCTCCACAATGTAGCAAGAATGAAGCCATAATTTTATTCAAATTGGTGAGTTTCGTCAGGGGAATTTATACTGACTTGGATTGCAATAAATTGTAAAATGTAAACATTCTCTGTACACGTGGATCACATGCAATATAAATAAAGATATGATGTTTTGTTATCTACATGATTAGAAATTATTCCACTGGCCCAACCACATTTCTGAGTAATTTAGAGGCACAGTGTACAGTGTGACACACACTGTGTCAGAGTCAGGAACAAAGTGTTCCAGCCTTGCCTTCACTGCTAAATTATTGAATGACATCAGGCAGGTCATTGAATTGTCCTCTTCCTTCATCTCTGTTACCTATAAATGGACCTGTAAAATTGCTTAGAATTCTTGCTTTGGACAATAATTGTGGGGCTCCAAAGATGAAATTAACATGAGAGCTTTTATAAAAATATGCACAAACCCAGAATACGATGAGTATGATTAGTTTCAAAATCACTAAATCTGAAGTTAAAAATAACAGAAAAGCATTAAAGTTTATAACATATTCCCCAAGTAGCTACAAATCTTTCAGATAATACTAATGAAAAGTGAAGAAAATTTTCTAATAGCGAGTTTGTATCTCTGTGGATTAAACACATTTATTCTGTTTCTGACAAATTCTAAATGGTAAGAATACACGAGTTTAACATTGGAAACACAAGAAAATTCAAGTTAAAAATGAAAATTTATAGTAATCAACAAAGTATATATGAGATAGGAGTTTTTGGTTAAACAAAACATGTCAGAGAGATAAAGAAAGATTTGTATTATTGCTTCAACTAATATAAAGACAAATATTGGATTTTAAATTTCTGTATAATTCCTGTGTTTATATGGCTTTGTATTTTATTATAATAAGCCTTGAAGTGTTTGCATGTTAAGATACCCCACAAATTGTGCTGTGTAACTTCATACACCAGAGACATTAATCATAACCCCTAAAGTTTTCTTTTCTCTTTTCATTGAGCAAAGAAGTCTTGGAAACACAAAGGAAACATTTCGGGATAAGCTGCCACGACTGTTTATTGCACTTTTAAGGGTTACCTCAGAAAAAGAAGTGTGTCAAGTTTATCATTCTTACCATTACAATCTGTCCTAAATTGGAGGAAGGGTTTTCTTCGACATCCACCACACACACACACACACACTTTACTCTTACCTAAGATTTTCATGAGTCAGCCTAAAATAATTTTTTTTGAGAAACATTCTAAATAAACCTTTTCAATCACCCCTTTGTGCTCATGAAAACTTGGGAGACTGAAAATTGAAAGTCGTGAAAATAAATGATGTGGTGTTGAAATTTCATGGGCCAGCTGGGTGTGGTGGCTCACGCCTGTAATCCCAGCACTTTGGAGGCAGAGGCAGGAGGATTGCTGAGTTTGGGGCTTTCTTGGGCTACATAGTGAGCTCAGGGCCAGCCTGTACTACAAAATGAGACACTATCTCAAAGAAAACAACAACAAAAACACGAAACTTGGAACTTGTTTAATTTATATACCTATAACACAGATAAGACAATAATTTCTTAAATGTTTATTATATTAAATATATATTAAATAATAAACATGTTTTAGTTATCATTTTTACCCATATCCCTACCCACCCACACCTCCCCACCCCCTTTATACATACTCTTTTATTTTCTTTCTGAATCATATTCATTCCTTCCCCTCATTACATACCCACACCAAATTTCCTATGGAAATTTCCCACTCTATAAAAGCTGTCATACTTTGTAGAGCTCATTTGCATCTACAGGTGTTCATGTCAAAGAGAAGATCCAGAATTTGCCTATCTGTGATGAGAACTAACTTGTGTCATATATTGGTACAAATTCCCCAATTTTATATGTGATTGTGAGATGTATATAAATGGTACCAATAAAGAATTCAATTTAAATAAATAAATAATAAACATGTTTTAAAACAACTTTTAATTACTTTGTGATGTTACTTTTATTACTTGGCATAACATTTTAATTGATTTTATTGATAGGTTTTATATATACATTATGATCATAATCAACATTGAGAACTAGTACCAGTATATGACACATCTTAATTCTCAATTTTTTCCATTCCCCTGCCCTTCCTACAACCTCTGCCCCCTATATACATTGTTTATATTACTGGTAGCTGAACTGAGGCCCTTGTGCTCCCAAGGTAGGCACAGTACCACTTAAGGCTTAATCCTTGGCTACAATCTGTGCCTTTTTTTTTTTTTGTACCAGGATTGAACTCAAGACTTGTGCTTGCAAGGCAGACCCTGGAACCAGTGAGCTACATCCCCAATATAACATTTAATAAATAAAATATTAGCAAGAAAGATATAACCTAATTGCCCTAAAGAGTTAGGATTTAAATATTCCATATTAACCATGGAGAATTACCTATAGAGAAGGAGAAACACAAAATTTACTTTTTGGAGAAACATTTTGGAGGGAGGAAGTAAATGGAGGAGAAATTTATGTTTTCTTATAAAAAAACACTGAACTTTCTAATTCTTAAATGAAGTATTAAGCCATTGAAAATACAGATGACAAAAATGCAGTGAGTTATAAAATACAAAGAAGTTTTTAAATCTTTAAAAATATTAGGAAATAAGATGAATGGTTAGGAACAAAAGAAAGTAAATCTAAAGTAAAGTTCTAAATTTGTTCAGTATAAGAGGATAACTGGAATGGGTACTTGTAAGAGGAAAAACCCAAAAAAGATTCAGAATAGACCTCTCAATTACAAAATCACAATAATGTTATCTAGTGCTTGCTTTGGCAGCACATATACAAAATCACAATAATGTTACCTGAACAAGAACATGATTTTGTATTATAAATGAATCATGTATAAAGCACAAATTGCCAGATGGTATATAAGGAAGAGGGCCTGATAATGCACACTCCCTGGGACTGTCTGTACTCGGGGAGCCCTCTCTGAGATGGCGAAGGTGCTGTTCTCAAGGGTGGGAGAAAAAGAAGTGGCCTAACTGGTGATACCCACACTTCCTGCCAGCTCCACCAAAAGCCACCCTAGAAAACATACCCCCCTAAGGCTGGGTCCCTTAGGAGCCATGATGTCCGTCCTTGGTTACCTCACCTGTTGGGTTGGATTCCGCTCATCCTGGGACTGAGGAAGTCTCCCAGGAATGTGGCTGAGCTATCAGTGCTGCTGCTGTTTTGTTCCTCAGTGTTATTTAAGACATCTTAATGACTTTGTGGATTACAAAAAATAATCATTATTATTATTTTTACTGGAGGCAGAGATAAGATTGCCCATAGTAGTCATACCAGATTAAATCCTGATTGGGTATAAATGAAATTCCATACACAATAAGTACTTACTTTCCAGATTCCTTTAGCATCACAAAACGTCACTGAGGATGAGAAATATGACTTTATCCTCTTAGCTTACAACTTCAAACATCTGAAGTAAATCGGCATCTGTACTTGAATCTCCCAGTCATCTTGCCTCATCTTTTGCTATTGCTGATAATATCACTGTACCCTGGAATCTCGCCACTTCGTACTGCTCCAGAGGGCCACCTACATCCACTGTGGCCATCCCAGAGCTTCTCTGTCAGCCTTGGCAAGTTCTGGTGAGCATGGAACTACTTCAAATACAAGGATTAAAGCAGACTAATGGGCCTTCCTGAGAACACCAACTGTTACTTTCTTGCTTCCCATTATGCCAACCTTTGTCTCTATAAATGTTTAAGGCACCCTCATAAATGTTTGCACCCTCATTTTTTCTTTGTGAAAGGAGAACATAATGACCAATTCCCATATTCACATTAAATATACAATGTATATAAAAGATTTAGGAGGAATTCAATAAACAATATATACCAATCTTTTTTTTTTTTTTTTTTTTTTTTTTTTGGTTTTTGGAGACAGGGTCTCGCTTTGTAGTTCAGGCTGGCCCTGAGCTCACTATGGTGCCCAGGCAAGCCGCCGTGAACTCAGCAATCCTCCCATCTCTGCCTCCCGAGTGCTGGGATGACAGGCGTGAGCCACCACGCCCAGCATTATATGTGGTAACCGGGGATCGAACTCAGGTCCTTACAGCTTGCGAGGCAGGCGCCGGAACCACTGAGCCAACCCTCCGGCCCCAATCTTCTTTTCATTAAAAGTAAGAAATATACTTTTATTCATAGTTCTGCCATTGAAATAAAAAATCTTGAAGTGTTTTTAAATTACCAAAGAATAAATTTATTTAAAATTAACATTAAATGTACTTTAGACACTTTCTCATTCTTTTTTTCTTTAAATTTTAGCAGTTTGATAGATGATGTTAGATAATTTGCAAAACATGGAAATATTTAACAAATGGCTATAAATAAATGATTATTCAAGCCACTAAAAGTAAACTAAAAGGTTGTTAAATATCTCCCTCTACTTGTTGATGACTAATGATCATTATACATTATTTAAAAACACAAAATTTAAATTGTTCTAATCATCATTTTCAAATATAGTTGTCCAGATTTAAATTCTCAAATATTAGCAACAGAAAAATGGTCTTGCCAGTTTATGGAATGGAGGATATGGAAGGGAAGAATTGCACAGAGAGATCATGATTATAGAACTTCAAAAGTGAAAAGAGCCAGAAAGATCTTCTTCCTTAGAAGAATATATACTATGTGTGTAGACATAAAAAGTCTTTTTTTTTTTTACTTTAAAAATTATTTTTAAAAAATATTTTTATCTTTACTGGTACATTATATATACACATCATGATCATAGTCAATATTGGGAATTTGTATTAGTATAAGACATGATTTAATTCTCATTTTTCTCACTCCCCTACCTGCCCCATAACCCCCACTCTCAAATACATAAGCTTTGTTTCCCTTTTTTATTACCATCACATTTTTCCTTTACCCCTCATTACTCACCCCTCCACCACATTTCCCTTTGAATATTTTCTATTTCACAATATCCATCATACATTCTAGAACTCATTAACATCTTCAGTTTCTCATACCAGAGAATAGATATTTACACATCTTTTACTGATTTAATTCCAATCATTTGGTTTTAACTCTGTACAATTAATTTCCTACTAAATGCCAATAAAATTTTATGCGTTGTATTGTGACCCCCCTATTCAAATGGTGATGTCCTTCCTAACAATATCCCAGACTGTGAATATATCTAGAGTTAGAGACTTTAAATAAAAAACTGATTTACACTGAGATCGCAGGCTGAGCAATAAACCTTTGATATTAGTATCCTTATGAGATGTAAGGACAGAGTTACTCAGAGGGAAGACCATGCGAAGATAAAGAGAAAGGTGATCACCCATGACCCAAGAAGTAAAGTCTCAGGAGAAACCAACTGTGCTGCCCTCTTCAATTTCTGGCTTCCAGGATTGTCAGGGGAAAGTCTTAATGAAGTTAAACCCATCCAGTTTGCAGTATTTTGTCATGCAGCCATAGGAAACTAATATAAAGGTACACAAGTATCTTCAATAAAATTAAATTAAGCCTCGGACTTTTATACAATATTAGCTTATATCAAAGGTCAAGACACACATAACAGAGAAATAAGACTCGTA
>PVIC010050122.1:0-12923 GCA_004025085.1 Thryonomys swinderianus | reverse complement strand
CAGGCTGGCCCTGAGCTCACTATGGTGCCCAGGCAAGCCGCCGCGAACTCAGCAATCCTCCCGTCTCTGCCTCCCGAGTGCTGGGATTACAGGCGTGAGCCACCACGCCCAGCATTATATGTGGTAACCGGGGATCAAACTCAGGTCCTTACGCTTGCGAGGCAGGCGCCGGAACCACTGAGCTAACCCTCCGGCCCCTTTCTTTGGAAAATTTTAAGAAAAATTGTGATTTCTGATGCTATTTGATAGCCCTGATTGCCTCAGGAGAGACAAATGGTCACATCAGGTCTCCAATGTGGGTGTGATCTGGCAATTAACACATTTTAGGCCAGAATGAACCACATTTGTTCCTCACATAGTAAAATGTTGAGAATTACAAGTTATTTTCCCTTCTGTATTAGAAACCAGATAAATGGTAATACTATGGTGTCAGTAAGTGTTCCTACCAAGACCCAAAACAATCAGTGGAGAATTTATGGTAGGCAGAAGTCAAAGAGATGAAGGAAACAGAGGAGGAAAGAAAGAACATTACACACATCAGCCCTCAGCCATGCAGAGTCCTGGTGGCTACAGTGGCCGCTGGAGTGAGGGAACATCAAGTCCTTAGCAGAGAGCCTGAGGCTTCACCCTAACTGGCCACAAGACCCACCTCTGCTTGGCAAGCCCTGACTTTCCATGCAGGTTTTCACTTATTTGGACAGATCTGTTTCTATGCCTGATTAAATTCTCTGTTCATTCGTCAGATAAGTTCAGGAGCGCAAAAAAGAGGGAGGATAAGCTTTTTAATTACAAGCAATTCAGCCTGGCAAACAGAACTCTCAACCTGTCCAAGTCCTGGACTCCTGAACCTCGCCAAGATCTCCATCTGCTTCCTCCCTGGGAGCTTGGGGAGGGGGTGTCAATTCCAGTTCCCACAGAAAGAATTAGAAAATCTTGGACTGAATGTTTAGCTCTAACAAACAGTTTCACTTCTGGATAAAAGTCAAATTGTTCAAGATATTCCATTGCAGTAGATTTGGGGCGGAGAGAGAGTGGGGTGGGTTGGGGAAAGGAATGAACCAGATTTCACTTCATGTTGATAGAGTTTTGAAGTTACAAAGGCTACTCTTGTTTCCCTAAATTTTGAGTATAGGCCAGGGATATCTGGATGTCTATAATCCCCCAAGGGGGGGTCCTCCAACCCCACTGTCATGCCCAGTTTCCTTGAGTGCCAGTGCAGTCCAGAAGCCTCTGAACGGAGGCCCTGAAATGTTATGAAACAGGAACTGGCAGCCCTTTCCTTTCAAGCTGCCAAGCCGGAGAAGAGGTGGGGGTAGTGGTGGTACAGGCACAGGAAAGGTTAATGCGATGTGTCAGCCAGCTGGGTGTTACAACTCAAAGGATAAGGTCCCCTTAACTGTGCCCCCATTGCTCAAGTGGCAGACAGATGGAGGGCAGATGGGCAAGAAGGGTAGAGATAGAGGCAGTTCTGGAAAGAGTGTCTAGAAGCCAGAAGTGGCCGGGTGGCAGCTGCTAAGTCTCAGCCAGGATGGCACGGCTATCAGGAAGCCTGGAGTGCCACCCTCTGGTAAGTGAGACAAGGGTTGCTTGCTGAATCCTGCCACAGAACCCTCCCTACAGGCACTTGGCATTTGAGCCTTAATGGTATTGGCACTTGGCCTAATTGCTCAGAATATGTGCTCTGTAGAGAGTAATTCCTCCATCACATTTAGTAACTGCCTATATACAGCACAGAAACTGTAATGTTTTTATTCCAACAATTTCTTTGCCGACCACCAAAATTCTACAAAACTTCTCTGAGTATAAATCAAAATCAAACCATTTAAATGGAAACTTGTAACACCCATTATAAAAAGGATTCATATTTTACCTCAAAAAACTAGAAGCTGGAAATCAAAGTGAAAAATATACTCCTTTCTCATACTTGCTAATGTAATAAAGTGTCATAATTCACTTGACATAAGATCATTCAGTGAATGAAGTTATCTCCAGCGGATAAGATACCAAGATTTTCAATTAAAGTCACATACTAGTATTCAAACCCTAATCAGAGTGGGCAAAATCTAACTTACTTAATCATGGAAGGAGAAAAAAAGACAGAAATAAACAATATGAATGGCAGTTACATATACTGTAAGAGTTTGGCTTCATTTACCACGTGATCAAAGTAACTGGAGCTGCAGTAGTTCATGCACCTGTGATCAGTTTAATTGCTGTGTCTCCAGTTTGTTTTTATATCTGTAGAATAGCAGACTGCAAGAGAGACCGCACAGGTGCACAGCAAAATAGATCTACCCTTGAGTGACATTCTTTCTAAGAAATACATTCACCTTAATCTCACGGTAAAAACGTTTAATAGTAAAAATGTAATATAATATGCATTTACATAACTCACAATGCAAAGGACAAATCAAGGTAGGCACAGTACCACTTGAGCTAAATCCCCAGCCTATGAAGAATAAGTCATAATGAATAATATTTAAATATCTAGAACTAGCCTAAAATTATATAAAGCAAAAACTGAAATAAACAAAAAATACACCAATCTACAATCACAGTTAGTGCTTACCAAATGCCTCAGCATATTAAAAATCAGCAGATTAAAAGTCAAAAGGGCTACAGATGACCAAAACTAGTAAAATTTATCCTCTTATAATGCCATTGTGTCCAACAACTACTGAAAACATTTTATTTCTTTGTAAAGAGGACAATTTACTAAAACAGATCATATGCTAGATCACAAAGCAAGGATAAACAAATATAAACATTCTCAGAAAACATTTTTTTAGTTACAGTGGAATTGAGCTTGAGATCAATAATAAAATGTGTTTGGAAAGATATTTCTAAATAATAAGGGATAAAGAGGCAAAGTAAATCACAATGCAAACCAGAAAATACTCTGAGGTGAAAGGTAATGAAGGTATGATATATAAAAACCTGCAGATATAGATAAACCTCTAGTAAATCTCAGGTTAGTTGAAAATATAAATGAATATATTAAGTGGATATATTAAAATAAATATATTGCCACAGATAATTCCTTTAAAATAAATCACATAAACCTCCCACTTTAAGAAGGGAGATAGGGGCTGGGGATTTAGCTCAAGTGGTGCCACACCAACCTTGCATACACAAGGGCCCGAGTTCGATCCCTGGTACCCACCCACCCCTAAAAAAAAGAAGAAGAAGAAGGGCAATAAAGACCAAGTAAAATATACATGAAGATCTAAATATTAAAATATAAACACTAAACCTGCTGGAAGATAGGTTAGGTAGAACTCTGCGAGACATTGGTGTAGGTAAAGAAAGACTTTATGAACAAATATCTCAGCAGCATGGGAACAGGCAAAATAAAAAACAACCGGAATGTCATTTTATTGAAAAGTTTTTTCTGGGCATGGTGGCTCACGCCTGTAATCCCAGCACTCAGGAGGCAGAGGCAGGAGGCCTGCTAAGTTTGAGATTTACCTGGGCTATAAAGTGAGCTCAGGGCCAGCCTGAACTACAAAGCGAGACCCTATCAAAAAAAAAAAGCTCTACACAGCAAGAGAAAACACCAGCAGAGAGAAACGACACCCTACAATGTGGGGAAAGAAAAATTATCAGCTGTTTCTCAGACAAAAGACTAGAATATATAGAGAACTTAAATATCAACCCCTCCCAATTTAAAGATATGGTTTAATGTGAGCTTCTAAAATCAACAGACATTTTTCAGATGAAGAATTAAAAGCAGCAGGAAAACATGAAAAGATGTTCAGCATCACTGGTCATTTGAGAGATGCAGATGCAAGCACTGAGATTCCACCTCACTCAAGAAAGAATGGCTGCTACCAAGAAATCAAACAGTAACAAATCCTGGCGGGGCTGTTGAAAGGAGCCCTTCACTGTTGGTGGAAATATAGACTTCTGCAACCACTGTAGAGATCAGTGTAGAGATTCCTCAAAAAGTTAGGATTAGAGATCTCATTTGATCCTGCTATTTCCTTGCTGGATATATTCATGAAAGAATTAAGAGTATCATACCACAGTAACATATGCACAACCTATGTTTATAGCAGGACAGTTTGTAATAGTTAAATCTTAAAAGCAGCCCAAATGTACATCAACCAGAGGCCGGATAAAGAACATGTGAGTTTTTATAGGAGTATTATTCAGCCATAAAGAATAATAAATTAGAGACTTCTATAGATAAATGGAAGCACCTTGAGCCCATACTCACAAATGAGATAAATAGGACACATATGTGTAAAAACCACATCGTTTCTCTAGTGTGAAAAACTGAAGTCATAAATGAGGTCCAGAATTTGTCCTATTGTGAAATAGGACAAAAATGCTCAAAAGGAAAGAGGAACTGAATGGGGTTAGGGGAAAGCAAAGAAGGGAAAGGAAAAATTTGATGGTAGAAAGGAAAACACAGAAATAAAGCTCATGTTTATAGGGACTGAGAGGGTTGAAGGAGGGCAGAGAAATGGGAAAAAATAAAAATCAAATTATATAATGTACAGGTACAAATTCTCAGTGAGGAATGCTATAATAATGTATTCTAAAATGTATCAAAAACTCTATTATTTAAAATAAGGTAAAAGAATAATATTGAACAAAAATAAATGAAATAGAAAATGTATAATAAAGAAAATCTGGCAAGCCAAAAAAACCCAATCTCTTTGAAAAGACTAATACAATCCAGACTAATACAATCCAGTAGTCTTACATATATTCCAAAGATCAAATCTTTAATTTGGAACTTTCTCACAAGGGCAACTCCAGAACCAGTTACCTCATGTGGAATTCTAAACACATAAAGAAGAACTTTCACCAATGTTAGGCAAATTCTTTCAGACAACAGAAAAAAAGAATGTGTCCCAGTTTTTTTTCAGTACCTGTTACCAAAACCTGAAGAGGACATTAAAAGAAAAGAATATTATAGAGCGTTTTTTCTCATGAGCAAAGATCTAAGAATTCTAAATAATACATCACCAAACCCAATTGAAAGATATAATAAAAAGATGTCATGACCATGACACTTACTCCAGGAACGGAAAGCTGTTTTGAGATTGTAAAATTCCCACATAAGAGTGGAAAGATAAGTTTATCTACATAGATATACAAAAATTACCTAATAAAATTTAATACCTCATGATTTAAAATATTCAGAACAAACCAGGGACAGAGCAAACTTTCTTAGTTTTATAAAACTTAGTTATAAACTACTTAGCTGGTGAAAACCTGAATGATTCCTTTTCTTTATCACACTTTAGAAGACAGGAGTGACCACTATCACACCTTATTCAACTTTGTAACTTTATCGACCCAGTTTAATGTCTATGGCACTGTACAGTACTATATCACAAAATAATAATAATAATAAAAGAAACAAAACTGTCATTAATCATAGAGCTTATGTATTTAGAAATTCTGAAGAATGTACAGATAAGTTTACATGATCACCTCAATGAATTTTGAAGTTATTTAATACATAGTTATTTAATAGTTATTTAATAGTTATTAATATTAAAAACTATTTATACAAAAATAGAACTTCTCTTCCAATAAAAGTGAGAAACTGGAAACACTGTCATTAAATCTGAAGTAAGAGAAGTGATTATTATCATTGCTCTTAATTAACATTGTGCTAGAGGTTCTAGTCAGCTAAAAATGAAAAGAAATAAAGGATATAGCATGTAAGTTGCAAATAAAGAAGTAACAGTCATTTAGCTTCAATTAATGTACATCTGATGTATATATGGAAAACTCAATGAGAAATCATTGGAAATAGAAAGGTGCCCAAATGAAATATAATCAACATACAAAAATCAATTCCATTTCTAGATAGGGGAACAAATAATTTTAATGTAATTAAAAATGCATACTATTTAGAACCCTCCATTTCTTAGGAGTAAACATATTGAAGTTCCTTAGATTGATTTGGAGAAAGTTATTTGAAAGATACTAAAACTACCCTAACAAGGAAAATTTAGTAGGTTGTATTTTGATTATTCATCATAAAGAGATGAATTCTCTTCCAACTGACATACAGATTCAAAGTAATTCTGATCATATTTTCAACAGCTTGTTGAAAACTGTACATTGATTGTCTGTTACCTGAGAAATACAAATTGTTATCTGTGGGAGAGCAAAGTGCTATGAATGTCAAAGGTACTGCAAATGAAGGGGATAAAATAGAGCATCATTTTTTATACAAAGACATTTTATAAAGCTATAATAATTAATTATATTTATTATTAGTGTTAGAATAAACATATTAGAAGACCATACTAAGACCCCACATATATGGACATTTGATATGTAATAGAAACAGCAGTAGCCTCCCCTAGTACAATACCACAGAAAAGAGGAAGAGGTCATATGAAACTTAGGGATAGAGCTAAACCTGTGCTAAATCTCTGCTTAGACGAACAATATAAGAGAATGTATTAAGTGGATAAACAAAACTATTCCCTCAAAATGTCTCAAAATAAATTACATAAACTTCCATTTCAAGTAGGGAGAAAAAGATCAAATAAAATGCACATAAAGTAAAAGAAAGGAAATAACGGGGAGCACAAATAAGTGAAATAGAACATTTGCATCATCTCCTGGGGAGACAATAGGTTACCAAGAGCAACCCGGTGGCTCATGATTTAACACATGCAATGACAGTGTCTTTCAGTAAGTGTTAAGGGTGTGTTTGTAATTTTTTGGTTAATGCATACTATTATGGTTTATTATTACATTTTGTTACATTAACCTACTACCACTCAGTAGAAAAGTAATTTTCTTTTGAAAGATTCAGAATGCAGGCAGATTATCTTAAGCTGATGTTTTTTTTTAAGCAACATTTATTTTGGCACTTTTCAATGCTTGCCTTAAAACTTCACTTCTGAAAAAGGAACCAATGAAGTTTTAAGCAAGAAAAATTTCTGCTCTGCAATTAAGTATCTATTACAACTGTGTGGACTATTAGTCAAGGTTTTGGTTTCCTTCTTAGACTTAGCATCTGAGGCAAATGTGTTTTTCGGCTGCAGTTCTATTCTTATCCCATTTTATGTCCCATCTGAGGTCTGGCTAGCAAAGCAGCAGCCAGCTCTGGTGGAAATGCTGCAAACCAGACTCGCAGATGGCAGCCCTAGGAAGATGCACGGCCTCCCAACACAGAGATCCAACTTTCTGAATTTTTGCTTCTTGTCATTTTGCTTTCAGTAAGCAAAATCTATGATTACTCTAATGGAATTTCACATTTTGACATTGATGGAAACAAAAAGAACATGGAAATCAGCTTTCTGGTGGCAAAGCTATACAATTTGAAAATTCTACACTGGCTTAGTCTTTCTGTTTTAAATGCAAAATAGCAAAACACTTTGCCATAAAGTTATATATCTGCTTGAAGCCAGCAAATATTTCCTATGAATACTTCTGCCCCTTTCAAAATATTTCACCCATTGAGCTCATTTTTGTGAACTTTGGACCACTTATTTTTACTTCTTAAGTTATCAGTGTAAAGAGATTTTTTTTTTTTTTTGAGACAGGATCAGGTAGTTCAGGCTGGCCCTGAGCTCACTGTGTAGCCCAGGCAAGTCTTGACTCAACAATCCTCCTGTCTCTGCCTCCTGAGTGCTGGGATTACAGGTGTGAACCACCACGCCCAGCACTGTGGTATGTGGTATTGATTGCTGGTGGGCGTGAGTCACCATGTCCAACATTGTATGTGGTTACCGGGATCAAACTCAGGACCTTGCGCTTGTGAGGCAGGCGCTGGAACCACTGAGCTAAATCTCTGGCCAGAGGTTTTTTTATTTTTAACTTACTGGCATTAATGTGAGGTGGATTGATAGAATGGCATGCTATCATCAGTATGCTTATTATATTAATTTTTTAGTTAATGTGGTAATCTTATATTTGGATCTATAAAAGTACATAATTATAATATCTACTTCCAAAAGCATGAATGAATATATCTGAGGAAAAATAAAAATGTATTCTCAAGATGACTGATGATCATGGTTAACTACAATTACAGCTCAAAAGTACCACATGTGGGCTATGTTTATTTTCTGAACTTCAGATTTAACTAAACAGGAAGAATATCAACAGGCCTGCTCCAGCATTCAATATTACTATGTGACTCTGCATTCTATTTAAAAATCTAAAATATATAAAAGATGAAACTGATAAATAGTTCAAAACCAGACCATTACATAACACCATTATTGTCAGCTTCAAGAAAAACATGTCTCCCTTCCCTTTAGAATATCCCTAAATTTCAAAAATTTACAGTAAGATATCAAAATCTGAATTTAAAACATGAGTGCTGACCTGTTCTAATTCTTTTTGCAATATAGTTTGAGGTAAAATTATTATAATTGAGTAAATATGAACTTTACACTATCAAAGAATAAAATTCAGTGGCTTTAGTACATTTGGTGTTTTCCAGCCCTTTTTCCCTAATTTTAGGACATTTTTGTCACTTCCAAAAATACGTTATACCCTTCTTTCTTTTTGTCCTGGAAACTGCCGATCTACCTTATGTCTGCATGGATTGATATATTTGGGACATGTTTAACTCACTGGCGTTGATAGATTGGCATGCTATCATCAGTATGCTTATTATATTAATTTTTGGTTAATCTAAAAGTAACTGTGGTCTCTGATACTAAGCTTTTCCATTGCTGGGACACAACTTATAGAAGAAGTTTAATTTGGTTCATTGTTTCAGTCTATGTTTGGATAGCTCCAAGGCAGAAATATGGTAGAAGTGTGTGGTGGAGCAAAGATGCAGTCCAGAAGTAGAGATCACTAGTAAGAGCCTGAGAGTGAGATGCATCCTCCTTGTGCATGCCTCCAATGACCATGATTTCCAACTGGAACTGCCTCCCAACAGCACATTCTTCTGGGAACTCAGTGAATTACTCTGCAGAATATAGCACCCTCATGATTCAATCACCTTCCAATAACCTTACCATTACACTCATGGAACATAGGGGATATATTTTAGATATAATCCATAGCATTCAAAAGTTTGATGTCCATCTGAGTATGCAAACTACATGCAGTCCATCTTCAAGAGCAGCCAAAGTCTCAACAGTTCCATCATTATTGATAGTACAAATCTAAAGTCTCTTCTGAGTCTCAAGGCAAACTCTTAGCTATGAGCCCCTGTAACAACATAAAAAGAAAGTTAAATGCTTCCAACATACACTAGTCTAAGGTAAACATTACCGTTTCAAAGGGGAGGAAGGTGGGCAGACAGGAAGCAGGCCAGAGAAGTAACAAAATCCAGCAAGAAAACCATTAAGTTCTGTAGAACTTGACCATTAAGTCAACCATTAAGTTTTGTAGATCTATGTTCAGCACCAGCTGAGGTGCAAAGCATGAGAAATGAGTGCAAAAAGACATGAGTGGTCCCACTCTTGTGGCCTTGGTGGCTGCAGCCCATACAAATTTTCTCTTGTCCAAGAGCCATTCACTGCTTATGATTCTTCTGAGTAGATGTTCTGTGTTCCTAACATCTCCAACTTTCTGGGGTCTTCATTGCAGCTTTATTCTCACCCTTATTGTTTCATCCTTTGCTATCTCTGGAGCTACAGGCAGAAACTTCCACCCTGTCACCCTATATTTCCTATTATCCCAGGATGTTTGCTGAAGTGGAAGCATCTGTGATCCTCAAACTTTTGCATTTTGCATGCCTATATGGATGATGCCAAGGTCTGCCACCAGCTAAAGCAGCTGAACTACAGCTTCAGTCATCTCTGACTACCTGAAATAAGATAGTCAGCTGAAAGCAGGAAAATTTTCATATGTGGCCCTGAGTGAGAACAGCACCCTGAGAATCCTTTTAAAGAAACTCACCCACTTCTACCCTTAAACCTATGATAGCTAGGGTCTGGTCGGTTCCTAATGCCCCTGTACAAAGTATTAGGCTTTAAAAAAATGGTTCTAATCTGTTCATAACCACATCTTCTGTGGCTCCAGCTTTACTCATGCTCCATTTTGGGCAAAATTGCAAAGTTTCCAAGTGTTCTGGCTCTACTTTTGCTCCAAAATTTGATTGTAAAACTCATTAAAAACAGCCAGCAATATCTATAAAGTAGCTTAAGTGTTCTATCTTGCTATTTCCTCCATCATGTTAACTAGTCCTAAAATTCAGACTCATACAGTCTTAGGACATGGGCAAAATGTAGACAAACATGCATGGCTGCTTCCTAGTTCCCAAGAGTCCTCATTTTCATCTGACACTTCATGAATCTGGCAATTAGTTCTGTCTTCTGCCCTTCAATCAGACATGCCCATTAATTTCTGCTCATAGCCTGCTAGAGCTTCTCAACTCACATCTCCAAACTTTTCTAAACTCGTACAAACTGGTTCCAAAGGCTGTCAAGTATAGTCACACAACAGCTCCTTTGTTATACCAGTTTTCTACATTAGTTTTCCTTTTGTTGGGACAAAATATCCAATACCACTTAAAGGAGAGATTCAACTTGTTTCGTGATTTCAGAGGGTTTAGTCCATGGCATTTGTCTGGCTCTAAAGCAGAAACATCATGGCAGAAAGGCATGGTCCAACAACAATGCTAACTTCCTGGCAATGAGGAAGCAGAGAGGACAAATATAAGGAATAGTGAGACACATACTCTCAAAAGGCACAACCCCAGTCATTATCTCCTCCCACTGGGCACTAGCTCCTAACTGCATAATCAGTTTGAAACTCACCAGTGGATTCATTTACAGATAAGTATAGTAGTCCCAAGATGCAATCACTTTCCCAAAGCCCCACCTATGAACTCATGAACTTTGGGGCCAGCATTTTTTTTTTTTTTTAATTTTTTGAGACAGTGTCTCCCTTTGTAGTTCAGGCTGGCTCTGAGCTCACTATGTAGCCCAGGCAAGCCTTGAACTCAGCAATCCTTCTGTCTCCACCTCTCGAGTGCTGGGATTACAGGTGTGAGCCACCACACCCGGCACTATGGTATGTGGTATTGATTGTGGATTGCCGGTGGGCATGAGTCTCCACACCCAGCATTGTATGTGATTACCGGGGATTGAACTCAGGACCTTGCGCTTGCAAGGCAGGCGCCAGAACCACTGAGCTAACCCTCCGGCCCAGGGCCAGCATTTTTATTTAATTATTTATTTATTGGTTTGAGACAAGGTCTTGCTATGTAGTTTAGGCTGTCCTTAAAAGTCATGATGTGCCCCAGGCTGATCTCAAACTTGAAGCAATTTACTTGCTTCAGCCTCTTGAGTGCTGAGATTATGTCCCCATGTCTGGTTATGGTGAGACATTTTATTTTATTTTTTTAAATTGAATTCTTTATTGATACATTTTATATACAGCTCACAATCATACTCAACATTGGGGAACTTGTAAATGATACAAATTAATTCTCATTTTTATCCATATCCCTACCCACCCCCAACCCCCCAACCCCTATATACAAGTTATTTTTTTCTTTCCAAATCATATTTATTCTTTGCCCTACCACATTCCCTTTGAATATTTCCTGCTTCACAAAAATCTAGGATACATTCTAGAACTTATTTACATCTACGGGTTCTCATACCAGAGAGAAGACACGGTATTTACATATCTATGGTCTATTTATTTCACTTATTAGTGTGTCCTCAAGGTGTATCCATTTGCACATAAATGAATGAAACGTCTCATTCTTTATGGTGTAGTACTCCATTTTATTTAAAAACAACAACAACAACAACAACAAAACATCTTCATCCAGTCTCCAGTTGATGGGCATCTGGGTTGTTCAAGATTGGGCTATCACAAACTGAGCTGCTATGAACATGGGTGCACATATGCCTTTACAATTTGATTCTTTTAATTCAACTGCAGTGTCAAATGGGATCTCTAATCCTAGTTTTCTGAGGAATCTCCACACTGATGTCCACAATGGTTGCACAAGTCTACAATCCCACCAACAATGGAGAAGGGTTCCTTTCTCCCCACAGCCTCACCAGCATTTATTGCTGGGTGATTTCACAATAGCAGTCATTCTTTGTGGAGATGAAATCTCAGTGTTGTTTTCATCTGCATCTCTCAAATGACCAGTGATGTTGAACATTTCTTCATATGCTTCTTGGCTGCTTTGGCTTCTGCCTCTGAGAAGTGTTTGTTCATATCAGATGCCCATTTTTGAATTGGGTCTTTAAATGTGGGAGGACTGATTTGTTTAAATTCTTTATATGTTCTAGATAGTAGCCCTTTGTCTGATAAACAGCTAGTAAAGATTTTTTTTCCCATGTTGTTGGTTGTCTTTTAATGGTGCCAGTGGTTTCTTTTGCTGTGCAGAAGCCTTTTAGTAGGATGAGATCCCATTTGTTAGTTCTTTCTGCTAGTTCTCATGCTATAGAGGTTTTTATTCATAAAGTCTCTGCCTAAGCTAATGTCTCCATGAGTTTTACCTAAACTGTTTTCCAGCAGGTTTATTGTTTCTGTTTTAATGTTTAAGTCTCGAATCCATTGTGATTTTAGTTTTGAACATGGTGAAAAAGATAGGTCTAGCTTTAATTTCTGTCAGGTTAAAGCCCAGTTGTTCCAGCACCATTTGTTAAAGAGGCTGTCTTTTCTCCATTGAGGATGTTTGGCTCCTTTGTTAAAGATAAGGTGGCTTAGACCCAATTCAAAAATGGGCAACTGAAATGAACAGACACTTCTCAGAGGCAGAAATCAAAGCAGCCAAGAAACATATGAAGAAATGCTCAACATCTCTGGACATTCGAGAGATGCAAATGAAAACAACATTGAGATTCCACCTCACTCCACAAAGAATGGCTGCGATCACAAAGTCAACCAATGATAAATGCTGGCGTGGCTGTGGGGAGAAAGGAACCCTTCTACACTGTTGGTGGGATTGCAGACTTGTGCAACCATTGTGGAGATCCGTGTGGAGATTTCTCAGAAAACTAGGACTA
>PVIC010050121.1:0-12927 GCA_004025085.1 Thryonomys swinderianus | reverse complement strand
CAATTAACCAATGAGTACAGTGGGGGCTTCCAATAAGATTTGAAAGAAATGGGCAAACCATAGTTAACCAATGGGTAAATGACAAAGGCGGTTGTTCCAGCAACTTCGATTGAATAGGGTCCAGTGAGAAATCAAGCCCTACAGGGTCTTTCTTGTCCCAAGACTCCTCCAGGTGGTTCAAAGTCCAGGCCCATTATCTAGGGAACTTGGAATTACTGCATTCCAAGGAGAATCTGGATCTGGACCCAGATCTTGACCTTTCACCCTAGGAGGAGGATGAGGGTGTAGGTCTCTGCTGTCTGGCCTCTTTTTTGCAAGTCTTTCAAGAGCTGGCCCTATCTATCTGCCTTCATATGTCTAGCTGGCTTTTCTACCTATAATCCCAGCACTCGGGAGGCAGAGGCAGGAGGATTGCTGAGTTTGAGGCTAGCCTGGGCTACATAGTGAGCTCGGAGCCAGCCTAAACTATAGGAAAAAAAAAAACGGAAATAATGCAAAGTAGGGCTGGGGATTTAGCTCAAGCGGTACCACACCTGCTTTGGAAGCATAAGGGCCTAAATTCAATCTCCGGTACTGCAAAAACAACAACGACAAAAAAAAAAAAAAAAACACAAAGATTACTTTCCATAATAGAATGAAAAAATTCAAAAACTCACAAATATATGGGATTATTGAAACAAATAACTAATGATCAAAGAAGAAAATCCTGAAATACTTCAGGATGAATGGCAATGAAAGTTAGCATAACAAAACTGATGAAATTCAGCTAAACCCCTGCTTAGAGGGAAACTTACTACTATAAATAATTATAATGTGGAAAAGATAGTATTTATTGGCCAGGGATTTAGCTCAAGTGGTACCACACCTGCCTTGGAAGCACAAGGGCCGGAGTTCAATCCCTGGTACTAAAAAAAAAAAAAAAAGACTGATGCATAAGGTGCATCTCAGTAACTAACTGCAGGACACTAGTTCCTGAGTATCAAAGTCCACACGTATTCAAAAGTAGTATTTATTATAAACCACTAAATTAATTAGAGAGTTAGAGTCAGGCCACTGAAGGACTCAACACACAAGACCTTTGTGGTGGGAGACACATTCACTGAAGATCAGGCTTCAAGAAAAAAGGACCAACCACACCCACATAACTTCTCTAGGGATAAACAGAGTAACTGATATTCTCAATAGGCATCAGTCACTTGGGTGGGGAACTCATTCATATTTTTTCTCCCCTTTGAAGAAAAGCCCCTGAGCCATCCTTTCCCAGGAGTCCTTGTTTGGTCCATGCACACTTGCTGTGTGACTTGCTTCCCCATTTGGTCCCCATTTAGTATTAGCTAAGTGACTACACTTGTAATCTTACTAGCTGAGCCTAGTTTTGTCCTGCCTCACGCCTACCTTATGATTTTTCCACTGAATCTTACTAGTTGACTATAGTTTTGTGCCACTTGGTGGCTGCTTCACCTCATGGCTTTGGTCCATAAAAATCCCGAGAAGACGGGGTCCTAGGCAACCCACTTTGGGGGTTCCCCTTTAGTCTCTTTTTTTTTTTTTTTTTTTTTTTGAGGCAAGGTCTCACTTTGTAGTTCAGGCTGGCCCTGAGCTCACTATGTTGTCCAGACAAACCTTGAACTCAGCAACCCTCCTGCCTCTGCCTCCCGAGTGCTGGGATGACAGGCGTGAGCCACCACACCCAGCATTGTTGTATGTGGTTACCGGGGATTGAACTAAGGACCTTGTGCTTGCGAGGCAGGCGCCAGAACCACTGAGCTAAATCTCCAGCCCCTTTAGTCTCTCTTTGACAGAAGCTATGTTTAGCTCATCTCCATTGTTCCTAGAACTCATTCTTTGGCTTTAGAGAACATGAACTTCATGTTCTGGTTATCTACCAGGTTGGGAGTAATACTGGTTCCTTTATATTATTTGGAGGTCCACATATCATACGGCCCTGTGCATCAGTATGACTAACTTTCCACCTTAAGACAGTGGAAAACGAAGGGCAAACTAAATCTCCAGCAAGTAGGGAAAAGTAGATAACAGATCAGAGCAGAAAATAATGAAAGAGAAAACCAACAAAAGCAAAAGCCCAACAAAACACACAAACATTGAGATTTGCCAAGAAAAAAGACTCAGCCAGGCGTGGTGGCTCACGCCTGTAATCCCAGCACTCGGGAGGCAGAGACAGGAGGATTGCTGAGTTCCAGGCTTGCCTGGGCTACATAGTGAGCTCAGAGCCAGCTTGAACTACAAAGCGAGACCCTGTCTCAAAAAAAAAAAAAAAAAAAAGACTCAGATTACTAGCATTGGAAATGGATGACAGGGCCTTAGTGTAACAAAAGAGAAAAAAAAAACAGTTGTTCATTCAGATATGTGTAAAATGAATTAATTTTTAGACAAATGACTTAAAATAGGCAATCTTCACAGACTTATAATAAGTGAATTTGAAGTAGTAATTTTGAAAACAAGAAGAAGGCAAACTTGTCCATAGAAGTGGCAAACATGGTTGATTTCACTGCTGAGAGTCACCACATGTGAAGAATAAACAAAAATTATTCACAAATGCATTTGGAAAAATAACTTTGTGTTCATGGATCTGAAGACAATGTTAAAATGGCAGTGGAATAAAGGAACACTAACAAGTCATTTTACAAGACCATTATATTAGAGAATATATTTACCTTGATACAACAATTAAAGACCTCACAAGAAAAGATTGTGATGCCAGGGAAAACGAGAGATAATTCCACACCGGGACACCCAGCAGATATTAAAAGTTGGAAGTTTGGGGCTGGAGGGTTAGCTCAGTGGTTCCGGCGTCTGCCTCGCAAGCACAAGGTCCTGAGTTTGATCCCTGGAAACCATACACAAAACAGGGTGTGGAGACTCACGCCCACCAACCATCAATACCACATACCACAGTGCTGGGCGTGGTGGCTCACACCTGTAATCCCAGCACTCGGGAGGCAGAGACAGGAGGATTGCTGAGTTTGAGGCTTGCCTGGGCTACATAGTGAGCTCAGGGCCAGCCTGAACTACAAAGCGAGACCCTGTCTCAAAAAAAAAAAAAAAGTTGGAAGTTTGTTCACGTGCTTGGATTTCACCTCCTAGTGAAGTGAAACCCCGAACTGAAACTATAAAGGACTTACACAGACGAGTTTAGTGCAGGAATTGGGTAAAGGTCAAGGGTGAATATCACAGGGCAGCTGCATAACAAACAGGTCTTAAAATCATCCCAACATTTTTATCCGTTTTGGGGAAGCATAGCATGTTTACAGAAGTAGAATCTGTGCTTAGGTGAAAAGTCACATTCTCAAGATTCCATTTGTTGGGGAGGAGGAGGGGCAGATTTAGGTTAACTGGATTAATTTTGTGGGTTGACTACATAACAGTTATTTTCATGGATGCACAAATACTAAGGAAAATACTGCAAGCTACATACAACAGTGTAAGACTTATGTATATCTAAGATGCAAAATTTCTCCAACATTTAGCAATAAATATAACACATCATAATAATATAAAAGAATATTAAAATTAAATGAAACTGATATTTGGCACCAAGTTACTGTGGATAGGTAAGCTGGTTATACATCTTGTTAGGCAAACAGGACTGGCCCTGGAAAAGGCCACACGAAGGACAGTCAAGGAGACCTTCACTGAAAGCCAACAGTACTTTGGACAAACAAGGGTCTGAGTTCCATCCCCAGTACTGATCCCCGGTACTGAAAACAAAAAATTACAAGAGATATGGCCCCACCCGTGCAGGATAAATAGCAATAATTGATATTCTAAGTGGGATTCAATCTCTAGGGTAAAGACCAAGATCTTTTTTTTTTTTTTTTTTTGAGACAGGGGTTTTGCTTTGTAGTTCAAGCTGGCCCTGAGCTCACTATGTAGCTCAGGCAAGCCTCAAACTCAGCAGTCCTCCTGCCTCTGCCTCCCGAGTGCTGGGATTATAGGCGTGAGCCACCTTACCTGGTTGTTGTATGTGGTTACCAGGATTGAACCAGGGACCTTGAGCTTGCCAGGCAGGCACTAGAACCACTGAGCTAAACTTCCAGCCCAGAGACCAAGATTTTAACCCATCCCTCCCAGGAAGGATCCCTGTCTGAAAATTCTGAAAATGAATTCTAGGAATAAAAGAGTTTAAAACTAAGGAATATTTATTTTAGAGACAGGGTCTCATTTTGTAGTTCAGGCTGGCCCTGACCTTGTCGTGTGGCCCAGGCAAGCCTCAAACTCAGCAATCCTCCTGCCTCTGCTCCCTGGCTTCACCTACTCCTCCTAGGCTGCTTCTAGCCCAAATGCTTCCCGCTCCCCGCCCCCCACCCCACTTCTTTACGCGGGACACCTCGACACCAGCAGACGATCCTCCCCACACTGGAGAAATCTGGGGATGGTGCTGTCTCCGGTTTCAGTTTCCCGCCAGCCTCCCTCGGCGCTCCCACAGCCTTCCCCCGCTCCTCCTTCTACCAGCTCCCCTTCCAAGGCTCCTCCTTCTGCTGCATCATCTACCCCCCCCATGCCGATCCCTCCCTTTACACGGTCCCAAATCCCCAAAACCACCCAATCCTGATGTTGCTCAGTCTGACCACACGATGGCACCATTGCGAGAGGTTGCGGACGCCGAGGGAATTGCTCAGGTCTACACCCGCTGTGCGATCCAAAACACAATCCTATCAGTTAACCTGTCATGATATTTTTGTTGTCCTAACCAACTCACTAATTCCTGAAGAGAGCACAAGGGTGCTGTAGCAGGCCCGTACCCATGCCAGTCAGGAGCATCTTACCAAGAACAAACGTCCAGTGGGCACAGACTCTGTCCCTGACCGGGACCCAAAATGGGACTGTAACAGCCAAGCAGTCACTGAGGAAAAAAACCAGGTATGTAAACTGTTTAATCCCTGGTCTGTGCAGGGCAGCTATGAAGGCAGTCAGTTACAAATCATTCAGGACAAAAATAAAACCCATCTATTCTCCTTCAGAGATTAACGGAAGTCCTATGGCAATATACTAACCTTGACCCCTAATCCGACGATGGCCTGAGGCTGCTTTTTTTCTCCCAGAGCTATCCTGAGATCAAGTCCAAACTAAACAAGTTGGACAAAGGCTCCCTAACTCCCCAGGCAGAAGCTCTTACGGCTGCATTTATGGCCTACAATGGCCGAGATAAAACACAGGCTATACAAAAATATCAATTGTTGGCACAGCTCATCAATCCTACCATGCTGCAGGGTCCTCCTAGAGGACTTCCCAGTCCTCCAGGCCTTGTTCCTGGTGTGACCAGCACGGCCACTGGGCCAAAGGGCTCCCAAACACAAAGCCTCCCACAAAGCCACGCCCCAAATGCAAGCAGAGGGGAAACGGGGGCTTCGACTGCCCCCTGGTGTCCACCCACTGCCGGGACGCTGGGCCGCGGTCCCCGGATGACTATCCGGCCGGCGGCGGAAGTCCTGTGAGGAGCCCAGCTTGTGTAGCCCAGTGAGGCTCACCACCCAGGACCCAGGGTGACTTTCACCATGGCAGGTAGGATGAGTGTCTTTCTCCTAGACACTGGCGCGAGTTGTTCCGCTCTGGAGACTGTTGAGGCCCCACCCCCTGTCCCAGACCTCTGTTGTTGGGGTCGAATGTCGCTACAAACTCCCTTCCTTGCATGTACGATTGACGGTTTTTCATTTTTACATTCCTGGTTCTCCTTTCCTGTCCTGTTCCCCTGTTAGGCTGGGATATTTGGTCCAAGATTGGCTCTTCCATCCAGTTCGCTTTCCAGGATCTCTCCAGCGCTCCGACGTCCTCTCTCTGTCTTCTTCTGTCACAAGCTGCTCAGTCCCCCACCCTTCTTCCCTGGTGGCCACTGACCCTTCCCGGGTGGACCCTGAGGTCTGGGACATCCACTCTCCTTCGGTGGCCAAATGCCCCCTGTTCAAATCCTCCTAAAGATCCCTCCCACTTTCCAGGCCAAACTCACTACCCACCCCACACACTCTAGCCTCCTGGGATTGCTGCCTGTTGTTACAGACTTGCTTAAGGCTTTCTGAAGACAACCGATCTCCTTATAATAGCCCATTCTCACTGTAAAAAAAAAAAAAACCAATGAGACCCATCACTTAGTTCAAGATCTCTGTCTCATTAACGCAGCTGTGGTCCCAATCCACCCCGTGGTCCCCAACCCAACATGCTCTGGTCCTCTGTTCCCCTGACACCACTCAGTTCTCAATCCTAGACTTAAAGGATGCCTTCTTCTCTATCCCTTTACATAGACCCTCAAGATATAGATATATAATTTTTTTTTTGAGACAGAGTCTCGCTTTGTAGTTCGGGCTAGCCCTGAGCTCACTATGTAGCCCAGGCAAACCTCGAACTCAGCAATCCTCCTGCCTCTACCTCCTGACTGCTGGAATTATGGACTTGAGCCACTACTCCCAGCAGTGTGGGGTGTGTGGTACTGATTGCTGGTGGGCATGAGTCACCATGCCTGGTATTGTTGTATGTGGTTACCAGGATCAATCTCAGGACCTTGCGCTGCGAGGCAGGCACCGGAACCACTGAGCTAAATCTCTAGCCGCCTTCAAGATATTTTTGCCTTTACCTGGACTGACCCCCTCATCTAACATCTCTACTCAACTAACCTGAACGGTCCTGCCCCAGGGTTTTCGAGACAGCTCTCATCTTTTTGGCCAGGCCCTAGCACGAGACTTACCCTTCTTCAGGTACAGGGTTCCACTGTATTCAGTATGTACATGATTTCCTTCTATGGGCTCCTTCAGTAGAGGTCATCCAACAACATGCCTGTACTCTCCTAAACTTCATGGCAGATAGAGGCTATCGCAGGGTGTCGCCTGATAAGGCACAATTTTTTAGACATCAGGTCACATATTTGGGAGTGTCTCTCTCCCCTGGTTTTAAGTCCATTACAACTGACAGAAAGCAGCTTCTCCTAGATGTCCCGACACCCTCCACTAAAAAAGAGCTTCTTTCCTCTCTGGATTGGGCAGGATATCTCCGATCTTGGCTCCCAAACTATTCCCTCTTGGCGGCACCCCTCTATGAGGCCTCCAGGGGGAACCCTCATGAACCACCGGACGCCTCTGTGGCCACTGTTTTCCCAACTCAAGTCCCAGCTACTAGAGGCCCGAGCCTTGCCCCTACCCTTCCTTGCCCTTCCTGTCTGTACAGGTCAGAAAACAAAGGATTCGCATGAGGGGTGTTGGCTCATCAGTTAGGCCTCACCTTTGCTGCTTATCCACCTCAGACTACCGACCAGCAAGCAGAACTCACTGCTCTTACACGGGCCCTCTCCCTGGCCTCTGGAAAACGACTCTGTACTGACTCTAAATACCCTTTTCACATTCTGTTACCCCACGCGGCTGTCTGGCAAGACAAAGAGGATTCTGTTCTACCAAGGGCAACTCCATTCAAAACTCTAAATTCAGGGCCGGAGGGTTAGCTCAGTGGTTCCGGCGCCTGCCTTGCAAGCACAAGGTCCTGAGTTCGATCCCAGTGACCACATAGAATGCTGGGTGTGGTGACTCACGCCCACCAGCCATCAATACCACGTACCACAGTGCCAGCATGGTGGCTCACACCTGTCATCCCAGCACTCGGGAGGCAGAGACAGGAGGACTGCTGAGTTCCAGGCTTGCCTGGGCACCATAGTGAGCTCAGGGCCAGCCTGAATTACAAAAGCGAGACCCTGTCTCAAAAAAAAAAAAAAAAACCAAACCTCTAAATTCATAATTAAACTCTTGGAGGCTTCTACGTTGCCCACAGCTGTTGGTACAGTAAGTACACTGCAAACCACTCCCCACATTCTTCCCAGCCGGCCTTCAGGGTCCAGCTGACGAGACCTCTAAAACTTAGAGTCACCCGATGACCTCAGCACCAGGCAGGCCCGGCGCGCCTCGCCTGGTCTCCGATGTCCTGTCGAGCTCTCTCCTTACCCACTTTGTCCAGCGTCCTTTCCTTGGTCCTCAGCGCCACTCTGCGGCCTTTCTAACTATTGCAACCCGGTTTGTTTTACAGGCACCGTAACAGGACACCACACGTGAAGTGCTGACCTCTTGGCGTCGACACTTGGAGACCTGTCTTTTTGAGACGCTGAAAAATAAAAAAATAATTTGGTCAGACCAAAAGAGATCAGACTCCTCCAGCGCCTTTTTCCACCTCAAGCCTGTTTATATTTTGGCAAAAATATGTGGTAAAGGGTCCCCATGTCAGGCAGCATCAGACTGCTATTCTCTTGGGCTACTGTGATCATCCTGTAAAATGGTCGACAAGGCGGGACTCCTCCCTGGCCCCCGGCCTCACCCTCCCACATCTGCTTTCTCCCGGGGTCAGACACACCCTTTCTTGCCCACTTATTCTGTCACAATCCCACTTTATCTTTCTTTTTATCTCCTCCTTGGGCAGCTTCCAGCTGGGGCTACTGGTCCCTGTTTTTTTTTTTTTGTTTGTTTGTTTTGTTTTGTTTTTTGAGACAGGGTCTCACTTTGTAGTTCAGGCTGGCCCTGAGCTCACTATGTAGTCCAGGCAAGCCTCAAACTCAGCAATCCTCCTGCCTCTGCTTCCCGAGTGCTGGGATGACCGGCATGAGCCACCACGCCTGGCACTGTGGTATGTGGTACTGATTGCTGGTGGGCGTGAGTCACCACGTCCGGTATTGTTGTATGTGGTTCCCGGGGATTGAACCAGGGACTTCGCACTTGTTAGGCAGGCGCTGGAGCCACTGAGCTAAATCTCTAGCTCTGATATGTTTTGACTGTATGTCACACCATCCCCTGTTAGAAGCTGCAGGACGCCTCTTCAGAGTTTCCCTTGAAGAGTTTAGGTCATGCCACCTTTTTGACCCACAATGGCCCCGCAACATCTGGAACTGTTGCCTGGAGTCCTGCTACCCTGTGGCTGACTCTCCTGCCTCTCTCTAGGACCTCTGCATCATACAGATCACAGACTGAGCAAAACAACGGGTCATCTTCGAGGTGGATGCCCATGAAAACTGGTACTAGCACAGCAGAAAAAAACCAGGCCCTATCATTCCCCCAAGGACTAACCCAGAAAAAGAGTACGTTACCCCCTTGGCTGAACGATGCCCCTCGTCAGCCAGAAGAAGCTACAGAAGATACACCCTCACCCCATCTCCCACAAGACACAGTTCCTCCTATACCCAAAGAGGCGGGGATGAGAGGGCTACAGCCCTGTTTTTTTTTTGTTTTTTGTTTTTTGAGACAGGGTCTCGCTTTGTAGTTCAGGCTGGCCCTGAGCTCACTATGTAGCCCAGGCAAGCCTCAAACTCAGCAATCCTCCTGCCTCTGCCTCCCGAGCGCTGGGATTACAGGCATGAGCCACCACGCCCGGCTACAGCCCTGTATTTTATGTAGTCCTTCTGACTCCTTCACCTCCCTGTAGCTCCAGCCCACTGAGCTTCTGCAAGATAAAAAAAACTTAGAAGGCAACGTGGGCTGTGATAGGTTAAAAGTTATCTCACCCTGGCCCTTATGTAGGTCCCCTGAACCCCAAAACTATAAAGGCCGTGCCTTCCTTTGTTCAGGCTTCTGTCTCTCTCTCCCACGCGGGAGCCACTTCTTCCCCCTTAAATAAAACCTCCTGTGGGGCTACCGGTGTGTAGCACAGTGTGGCTGCCTTCAGAGTCCTAACAAAACATACATATAATGAACAAGGAGTTTCTAGAAAGGAAATTTTGGGTTTCTTTATAAGCTAATAGAGTGGTGATCACACAATCTCACTATATCCTGCTATCAAAGGTGGCAAAAGCCTGTAATTTCTAGGGATCCCCTTAGCTGTTTTAGAGTCTTAGACCATGAGAGGGAAAGATTTGGTTTAATTCTTTCTTCCTTTAGTCATTAGGTTCCTTTAGCTAGATAAAGCTCAAATATTTTACCTCGGGGTTATCAATTTATTCTTTAGCTCCAAAGACCTTGTATCCCCTGTCTGTTAGAAAATTCATCAGTGGGGCCGGAGGGTTAGCTCGGTGGTTCCGGCGCCTGCCTTGCAAGTGCAAGGTCCTGAGTTCGATCCCCGGTAACCACATATAATGCTGAGCGTGGAGACACGCCCACCAGCAATCAACACCGCACACAATGCCGGACGTGGTGGCTCACGCCTGTCATCCCAGCACTCGGGAGGCAGAGACAGGAGGATTGCCGAGTTCGCGGCGGCTTGCCTGGGCACCATAGTGAGTTCAGGGCCGGCCTGAACTACAAAGCGAGACCCTGTCTCAAAAAAAAAAAAAAATTTCATCAGTGGCTGTGTGCCTTGGCTACACAACACCGGACAGTATACCATCTACATATCAGAAGACTGTGACTTTGAAAGAACTGTAGTATTTCCTTCTATTGAGGCAAAATCTAGGGATGTCTTCATCTTCTTCCTGATAAATAGTTATCAATTTAAACTAAATGAAGGGCTAACTTCTCATCTTTCTTAAAACTTTAAGAATATGTGCTGGAGACTTAGCTCAGTGGTTCTGGCGCCTGCCTCGCAAGCACAAGGTCCCTGGTTCCATCAGCGTGGGGTGTAGTGGCTCAAGGTTGTAATCTCAGCACTCAGAAGGCAGAGATGGGAACACAGCTGAGCTCAAGGCTTGCCTGGGCACCATAGTGAGCTCAGGGCCAGCCTGAACTGCAAAGCGAGACCCTGTCTCAAAAAAAAAAAAAAAATATGTCTTGTAATCTCCCATCTGGTTGGCAAGCCAGTGGGGGTCGCACATAGGAACCATTTGGCCTCTCCTAGGAACCGGCTGCTCCTCTGGCTCCCTGCCTTCTGACCTTTTAAAATTAAGTTAGTATTTATTGCACCTGAGACTTAACTCAGTGATTCCAGCACCTGCCTCTGCCTCCCGAGTTCTGGGATGACAGGTGTGAGCCACCACACCTGGCACTGTGGTATGTGGTGCTGATTGCTGGTGGGCATGAATCACCATGCCTGGTACTGTCGTAGGTGGTTACCGGAAATCAAACTCGGGACCTTGCGCTTGCTAGGCAGGCGCTGGAACCACTGAGCTAAATCTCCAGCCCACTTTCTACTTTTTTGAGACTGAGGAAAATAGGTCAACAGTCAAATTATAGCACTTTTTTTTTTTTTTGCCTGCAAAAGAGGTCACCTCTAGAGACAACAGGTAGAGTCAAATGTATGGCTCAGAGAGATTCTGCTCTGGGCCCTAGGACAGAGAATCCTTTGAGACATTTCTGTTGTCTACCTAGTCACTTAGGCAACCTTCTTCAGCAGCAAGATAATGGTATGTATCATTTAAGGTCCACTTTAAATCATTAAATATCTGAAACTTATGTTAAACTTGTGTTCATCACCTAGCAACTACAATTTACACATTAGTAAAGACACATCTGTCAGTTCTCTTTGAGCACATGGAAAGAGAAACACTGTTTGAGATCCCCTTTGTATTCTAGTTAGCATATAAAAATACAAATGTAAGTCATTAGCTGAGTGCTACTTTGCCCCATAAAAGACCGAACAGTTGTTGCAAATTGCCTTAGCCTGACGTCCTGGAAAGAGGGGCGGACTGAATATAAGAGATTCTCAGTCACTTCCCAAAAAGTTCGAGAAAAGTTAAAGGGAGCTTTTTTTTTTTTTTTTTTTTTTGAAACAAGGTCTTGCTTTGTAGTTGAGGCTAGCCCTGAGCTCACTACATAGCCCAGGCTAGCCTCGAACTCACAGCAATCCTCCTGACTCTGCCTCTTGAATGCTGGGATTACAGGCGTGAGCCACCACACCCAGCACTGTGATGTGTGGTATTGATTGCTGGTGGGTGTGAGTCACCACGCCGGGTATTGTGGTTACTGGGGATCAAACTCAGGACCTTCAACTTGCTAGGCAGGCTCCGGAACCATGGACCTACATCCCCTGGCCCTAAAGGAGAATTTCTAACTCACTAGCACGGAGAAGTCCAAAAAAAACACCTAAGCCATCTAAATGCCAAAAAAAACATTACATAGCATTTTATAAGTCTATAGTAAAAATTTTAAAGTCCACAGCTTATTAGCAAAAGTATTTTTCTTCCCTACACACACATAAATGATGAAGACCAGACACAGGAGGGGAGAGAGAAGTTTGAGATTCTCTCTTAAACTTACCAGAGATCTTGCCTTTTCCTAATTTTACCTGCCTCTAAAGGTAAGGGTAGTGGCAGGGATCACCAGAAATGAGACTGAGAAAGGAGATCTTTTCTTTTTTTCGTACTCACATTGTTACTGAGACAATTTACTCCTGAGTCATCACTCTGCCTGGAAGGGTAAGAACAGGGAAACCTCCAGAGCTAAGATTGCTTCCGGCCGGTGGAACATCACACTAAGGACACTGACAGAACAGGCCCCGCAGGGAGGGATTGGGCCGGGGAGTCCCAGTGAGACTTGTCCCCCAAGTCTTAAGAGTGGCCGCTAGCCTGTTGTCTTTATTAAGTGGCAGATGAGATTCTATGTTTGGCTAATAGGTGTGTACTTTTTTTTTCTTTTTTTTTTTTGGTACTGGGGCTTGAACTCAGGATCTTAGAGGCACAGGCAGGGTCAGTAGCTAAATCCCCAGCCCCTATATTTCTTAAACATAAAATAGATTTCAGGCTGGGGATGTAGCTCAGTGGCGTCGCGCCTGCTTTACAAGTACAAGGTCCCGAGTTCAATCCCTGATACCACAAAACAAAACAAAAAATAACAATCCCCCCAATAAGTAAAGAAACTAGATCTCATAAAAAGATGTAGCCTACCCAAATGTCCATCAACTGGAGAGTGGATAAAGAAGATGTGGTTTTTTTACAAAATGGAGTATTACTCTGCCATAAAGAATGACAAGATCGATCCATTTAGGTGCAAATGGAGACATCTGGAGGATATACTAATAAGTGAAATCAATAGATCACAGATAGACAATTTCCGGATCTTCTCTTTGGCATGAACACCTGTA
>PVIC010050119.1:0-12921 GCA_004025085.1 Thryonomys swinderianus | reverse complement strand
GACGGAGCCCAACGTCACAGCGGCGCCTCCCTCCTGCCGCCTGGGACGGTTGACGTGGGCCGCCCGCCCCGCCGGCCTCGGCCGCTCCCGCTCCCGCTCCCGGCTTCCGCGCTGCAGGCTGCAGGGCCCGACCTGCCCTCTGGCAGCGGCCTAGACCCGCAGTTGCGCAGACCACGCATTTCTCCTTCTTTCGCTGGTTCTGCAAGCCTCCAGGGGTTCGCTCCCTGTACCCTTGCGCGCCCGAGTCAAGGTCAAGCCGCTTCCAGCGTGGGGCGCCAAGCCCGCGTTCTGAGCTCCCTTTAGAAAACATCCGAGCGGGCGCTGCCTCCTGATGCCCCATTGACCTGTTCGTGCAGCGTCAAGTCTTGCTCGACATCTTGCTTCGGGAGAATTCTGAAGCTGGAACTGCACCATGAACAAGTCAGAACTTGTACGGCCCTTGGTGTAAGAAGCCAGCCGATTTAAAGAAAAAGTAGCTCATCGCGTTACTAGTAATCCGCTCCTTTCTTTATATAACAATCCCCAGCTTGTTCTTCAAATATTTATTTGTAATGGAAATGACGAAAAAGACCGAATTGCATGTGCCAACCTGAGTGCTAACTTTTCAACAGGCCTTTTATCCCTGCTTTAAAACAAAACAAAAATAGCAATCGATCCCCAAGGTTCACCCCCAGAGTCCTCTCTGGTTACCCACATTGAGAGACTTCCTTAGAAAATAAAGGACAACTCTTTATTTCTAAAAGTTTGGGGGCTAATCTGTGTCAGTAGCTAACTGCGTTTTCTGGTCTTGGAAGGAATCCAAATACTTGCTTATTTTTGAAGAAAGTCTATATTAACGACTCCATACTTTGTCAACTTCTTTGCCTTTGGTGCTTAGAGAAGGTACTGTTAACAGCTCTCAGAACTGGCGTTCCTGTATTTCTTCTGCCCGTTGAGAAAAAAATTTTGCTGCAAAGTCCTAAAACATTGTTTCTACAAATCAGTTTGGAAACGCCTAAATGTGTTTTTCCTAGAAAAAGTGCCAGACATCAATTCTATCTGGCAACCATTAAAAGACATCAGACCACAAAAACTATACGTTCCTAGACCTCAAAAGGAGCTGGGCAGGGAGTAGCGTGGGCCAACCCGGGTGCTCCTCAGGCTCCAGTGGCCTCTGCAGTCCCAGCATGGGCAGCTGCGCTGACACTAACCATTGCTCTAAGAACGGGCAAACGGGCAGCGGCAAACCACGGCAAAACAAAAAAAGCCATGAGCAGAAATTTTAAATCCACTTTTAGTTTTAAAATTACATAATTTTTTTTTGAGTCAGAATCATTTTCCAGGCTGACCTTGAACTCCCTATGTAGCAAAGGTTGACCTTGAATTTGTGACAATCCCCCTGCCTCAGCCTGCCGAGGGCTAGGATTACATGCATACCTACTATTATCTAACTCACTATCACATTTAGCCCATTTTGATAAAAATAAGCAGGAAGCCCATGTAAATGAAATTTTTATTTGAAAGTATTATTTTATGAGGAAGACAAATAATAGCAGTGGTGGGAACTTAGGAAGAAGCACAGATTCGCTGAATGCCTGGTTTGGTGTGCCCTCTCCGACCGGGGTACATGTATCAATGACTGATAGACAGTGACTGCACAGCGGGATGTGATTCTGGAGCCCTCCGTCCATCAGCTAATCAACACCTCTTGGGAAGAATCCGTAGGATTTGGGACGCAGGTTGGAAAGTGCCCTGCAGGGGTTCAGACGGTCGTTGGTGCAGGGTTGGCCGCAGAGGAGGTGGCAGGGGGCGCTTGCTTTTCATTGCATGTCTCCTGCTGCTGGATTTCCGAGAGACCATGCTACATGTTTTCCCTTGGTAAAAGTCTAAGAGGTAAATGGTGGCAGTGGGGAGGAAGAGCAGAAGTCCGGAACACAGGAAGGTTGTTCTGGCCAGATACCAACGGGGAGGTGGAGGTGGGGGTGGGGGGTGCTTCGTTCCCTCAGCTACTGATGGTTCAGAGTCTGCAGGTCTCCCCCAGACTGCTTCTTGGCCTTCTGTTGCCACCACTGCCTCGGGCTACAAGGACCCCTGACCTTCGTGACCCCCTTCTAGAGGACCCATCCCTGAGTTGTGTGTTTTAATCATAAAATACAAGAGGTGAGTTATGCTAAAAGCCAAATATCAAACTATTTTTAAAGTTGTGATGTTGTAGCATGTGCTTCTTTGTTGAGTACAGAGGTTTAAGAGCTGTTGCGGCACCTTGCCTGCCTTGCTGAGTTCAAAGCCCAGTAAGAGGAAAAAAAAAAAACCCCATACGTAACGAGGGGCAGCAATAGGTCTCATACTACACTGACTTCAGCTTAGTCCATAATGCATTTGGAGGTGCCTGCAGCAGTTTCATGGACAGCGCCTACTAATGCCCTGGGGTCTGCTGCTTACATTTCCATCAATGGATGGTGACAATAACAATGTCACATTTTCGTTTTCTCATTCACATTTACAGATACCAAGTCTTCTTCCTGTGGATCCCTCTCGAGTCTGGTATCAGGTCAGGAAGTCTGGCTCTGGCCAGGCATGGTGGCTCACACCTGTAATTCCAGCACTCGGGAGGCAGAGGCAGGAGGATTGCTGAGTTCGAGGTTTGTCTGGGCTCCATAGTGAACTCAGAGAACTACAAAGCGAGACCCTGTCTCAAAAAAAAAAGAAGCCTGGATCTGGATCTGGAGTCTCATCACACTGCTGCCCATCAAGTTTGACGTTGTTACCCTTATGCTCTGCAACCTTCAGTGGCTTCCACCCCACCCAGGTAAAAGACAAACTGGCCCTGTTCACTTGGCTCACCAGCCAGACCAGCTCTTTCCCTAAGTTGTTACAGACTGCAAACTGATACTGTTAAAAATAAAAATTAAAAATCAACCTCTTCTCAAAAACTAAAACTAGAGGTTCTGTTTGATCTAGTGATTCCTCTTCTTGGTATCTTCCCAAAAGAATTAAAAGCATCCTACCACAGTGATAGATGCACATCCATGTTTATAGCAGCACAGTTAATCTTGAAAGCAGCCCAAACACCCACCAGTTGATGAACAGATAAAGAAGATGTGTTTTTTTTATGCAGTAGACCACTACTCTGCCATAAAGAAGGATGAGCTTCAGACATTTACAGCTAAATAGCTGGACCTTGAGGCCATACTCTTAAGTGAACTAAACAGACACACATGTTTAAAGACCATACTGTTTCTCTGGTGTGAGAAACCCAAAGTAGAAATAAGGACTTAAAATGTATAATAGATACTGGGAAATGGGAAGAAAATGTTCAAAGGGGAAGTGGAACAAGGGAGGAGAGAGGGAGAAAAGAAGAGTGGGATAAGAAAAAAGTGAAAATAGAAGGAAAAAAATGGAAACAAAATATTTGTACATAATGAGGGAAGGGTGTGACGGGGAGATGGAATAAAATAAAAAAAATTTTTTTGAGATAGGGTCTCACTTTGTAGTTCAGGCTGGCCCTAAGCTCACTATGTAGCCCAGGCAAACCTCGAACTCAGCAATCCTCCCGCCTCTGCCTCTTGAGTGCTGGGATTACAGGCATGAGCCATCACACCTGGCACTGTGGTATGTGGTACTGACTGCTGGTGGGCGTGAGTCACCATGCCTGGTATTGTCGTATGTGGTTACCCGGGATCAAACAAGGGACCTTGCACTTGCTAGGCTGATGCTGGAACCACTGAGCTAAATCTCCAACCCTCAACACTTTTTTTAAATAGTATTTTGAGACAGGGTCTCACTGACTTCTTCTGGCTGGCCTTGATCAATACTTGAGCAATACTCCTGCCTCAACCTTCAGGTGACTGAGATTACAAGTGTATCACATCCAGTCTTTTATATTTTAAGCAACATTTTTTACATAATTATTCTTTATTTTTTGAGACAGGGCCTCGCTACATAGTTCAGGGTGGTCTTGAGTTCACTCTGTAGCCTAGGCAGGCCTTGAACTCATTGTGAGCCTCCTGCCTCAGTTCCTGAGTCCTGGGGTTACAGTTGTGTGCCACCATGTTATATTTTGTTACTGTTAACTTCTTACTATTCCTATTTATAAATTAAATTTTATCACAAATCTATATGTATTAGGAAAAACATAGTACATGTAAGGATTAGTGTTAAAGATGGTTTTAGGGGTCCACTGGGGCCAGAATGTGACCCACAAAGCTACGTGAGAGGCTTCTGTCCTATAATTGCAGTACATGTCTCTGCTACCCAGAATCTCCTAAGGACAGGGCGGTTGTGTTTTAATTTTCTCCAAGACCCTCCCTTGTGCATGGCAGAGGTGGGTGTCAGTAAATATTTGCTAAATGAGTAAGATGAATGAAAATCTAAATAAATGAGAGATAAATAGGAAGATGCTGATAACTCTAAAGTTTCTAATCAAGGTTGGAGTGGAAAAAATGAATTGTGTTCAGTAAAGTTGTAAATTAAGTACATTTTGGGCCACAGATTTAGCTCAATCGTTCCACCTCCTGCCTAGCAAGTGCCAGGTCCTGAGTTCAATCCCGATAACCACACACAACAGTACTGGGCATGGGGGCTCATGCCTGTAATCTCAGCACTCAGGAGGCAGAGACAGGAAGATTGCTGAGTTTGAGGCTTACCTGGGCTACACAGTGAGCCCAGGGCCAGGCTGAATTTACAAAGTCAAATACTGTCTCAAAAAAAAGAAAAAATTAAGCACATTTTGCATGTTCTGGTTTTATTCAAAGGTAGTAACTCGTGAATGTAGTCAAAGATAACTGTCTATTAAAACACAGCATTTATTCTATTATTCTTACTATAAAGAAATGTGCCATAGAGGGGCTGGACATGGTGGTTTTCACCTGTGACCCCAGCACTCCAGAAGCTGAGGCAAGAGGATTGCCATGGGTTTGAGACCAGCCCAAACTACAGAATAGGACCCTGCCTCAAAAAGAAAAATAAATTGCCATAGAAAAAGATGCCAACCTTGAAATAGGTTACAGTCTAAAAAGAGAGTTTAAAGATCAGGTTCTGGAATTTCTAATGCAGTTCTCTCAGAAGCAAATTAAAATGGGTGGTGAGGTACCAATTTATCACACAAAAGTCCATTTAATTCATATTATTTCCATAAAGGCTTCGTGTTGGATTAAAATTGGTAGAAAATAATACAATTTAATACTCTTTTTTTTTTTTTTTTTGAGACAGGGTCTCGCTTTGTAGTTCAGGTTGGCCCTGAGATCACTATGTAGTCCAGGCAAGCCTCGAACTCAGCAATCCTCCTGTCTCTGCCACAATTCAATACTCTTGACAATTAAGCACAACAGTAAACACCAGAAGAGGAGGTACCTGTAATTTATTTATCTGAATACTGACCCCGATGGGATACCAGATTTAATTTCCACAGGCTGAGAAGCACAGAGGGAGTGTCTAAGATCAGAAGGAACTTCCAGTCATTCGGGAAGCTTTTGAGGTTAGGAGCCCGCTCTTCAATTGTACCATTTCACTTCAAGGCTCAAGACCTTTCCTCTTGGCTCACAAAGGACTTGGGAAAAACCCAGAGACAAAGGGAAAGGAGGGCAGAATTAAAGAAGCTACAAAGGACTATTAACTTTGTCTGAAGTCAAATTAGCCAAGACAGGGAGGAAAAAAGGGAGGAAGGAGGTATTTATGGTCTGGTATAAGAGGTGATTACCAACACTCATCAAGTATTTTATTTTTCTCCTCCTGGGCATGAAAAGAATCATGTGACCGTGCCCCTTTACACTCAGATAAGACCATTTCACACAACTCTAACCAATGAGCTGAGAGCAGTGTCAGGATGGTTAGACACAGTAAGAGATGCTCTGGTTTTTCTTTTCCCACTGGCTCAGTATCTAACTTGTTCAAAGTTGTTGTTATTTTTTTTAAAGATGGGGGTCTTGGGCCGGAGGGTTAGCACAGTGGTTCCAGCGCCTGCCTCGCAAGAGCAAGGTCCTGAGTTCGATCCCCGGTGACCACATACAATGCTGGGCGTGGAGACTCACGTCAACCAGCAATCAATACCACATACCACAGTGCTGGGCGTAGTGGCTCACGCCTGTAATCCCAGCACTCCGGAGGCAGAGACAGGAGGATTGCTGAGTTCCAGGCTTGCCTGGGCTACATAGTGAGCTCAGAGCCAGCCTGAACTACAAAGTGAGACCCTGTCTCAAAAAAAAAAAAAAAAAAAAAGATGGGGGTCTCTTTGTGTAGCCCAGGCTAGCCTCAAATACTCAAGTCTCCTGCCTAAGCCTCCTGAGTAGCTGGAACTACAGGTACACACCACTATCCCTGGCTCAGCCTAGGTTCTTCAGTTACTAGGAGCCACGCTGGTGACATAAGGAACACATGTATGGATATAGGAACCATGTTGTTTTAAGATATAAACCTTTGCTGCTTTAAACCACCAAGAGTTTAGGGCTGTTTGTTCTGCGGCATAACCTCGCCTATTATGACTGATACACTGTTCATACAATTTACCTCCAAAGAAAGGAAGAAATCAAAGGGAAGGGATGATAGATTATGGATGTATGCGATACAGACCAAAAGGACATGAGAGGGAAGAAGAAAAAAGCATCAATTCAGCTATAAAGTAGATGCTCAGGATTTGGGTAGATCTTATATGATTTCTGAAATCAAAGTCCTAATAGTATTATAACTACAACTTGGGCAGTTGAATCATACCCTCTAAATCTGAGCCACATGACTATCAACAACATATGATACGACTCTGGGATACATGTTGATGGAAGACCTAGGAGCTTGAAAACATGTCGGCTTATCCAGAAAATGAGAAGAATGAATATAACTATGGGCTCTGGAGTGAGGACTGGCTCGAGTTTAAATCTCAGTTCTTATTTTTAAGTCCTTCAAGGTGAGCGTCCATCTCCTCATCTCTAAAGAGGTGACAACAGTGATTTGTGGGGAGCACCCAATGAGGTTGTTTGTGGCAGGGTTGAGCACAGTGACTGGCATTACTAAATGTTCTAGTCTGCTCCAGTCTTCTGGAAGCCCCAGGTTGCTTGTCCAGAATGACTGTCTCATTATCATGCCTTGAACACAGTGAAACCAAAATCAGCCCAATATGGCCTCACTCTGAATCTCTTCGGAGCTGTTTGCCATTACCAATGAGGGAGCTCTGCCTGGGACTTCCAACACCCCTTCCCTCCTGACACTGCATCAGTCCATTTTCTTTTTTTTTTTTTTTTGAGACAGGGTCTCGCTTTGTAGTTCAGGCTGGCTCTGAGCTCACTATGTAGTCCAGGCAAGCCTCGAACTCAGCAATCCTCCTGTCTCTGCCTCCCAAGTGCTGGGATTATAGGCATGAGCCACCACGCCCGGCCATCAGTCCATTTTCTACTGCTACAGCAGAACGTCTGAGCACTGGTGATTAATTAATTAAGAAAAGAGGTTTATTTAGTTCACAGTTCTCAGAGTCCAAGAATATAGTGTACTCATCTGCTTAGCCTCTGGTGAGGGTCTCTGGGAAAATGTGTGTGTAGAGAAGAGGTCACATAAGGAGATGGGAAACGAGACAACTGAGGACATCAGGATGCTAAACTCATGTATAAGCCCTCTCCTAATAATTAACTAAGCACTGAAAGAATGTGATACTTTTGTGAAGAAAGCATTAATCCCTCTTAGAGACTCCACCACCTTTCATTTTGATTACACTGGGAATTGAGTGTTGATGGGGACAAAAGGATCTAAACCATACCAGCTGTCAAGGTCCAAGGTGAATCCAGGATGAGCCAAGGGCAGCGGGAAGCATCTGTAGTCCCAGCTACTGAGGAGGCTGAAGCAAGAGACCAAGAGTTCAAGACCAGCCTGTACAACACAGCAAGACCCTGTCTAAAGACAAAACCAAAAGCAAACAAAAAACAGATCCGATCCAGGCCAAATAGGAAAGATGGAGAGATTGGGGCCAAGACTCTTTTAATTTTACCACAGAATCTAAGAATTTCCTTGGTACAACATAAGTGTCTTTGCTCACTTTTTAAAAAAGTGATTCCTTGACAGGTTAAAAAAGAGAAGTCAGTGACACTCCTGTCCTTTGAAGATCAATCATACATTAGGATAACTTATATAAATAGAAAAATAGCTTGCAAAAACATAGCATTTATTCACAATTTCCTGCAGTCAAAACTGTTATACTGGCCAGGGAGACACAGGACAAAGATGGCTTCCAGGACCCTTGAAAACTGAAAATTCACCCAAAGGGCTATGATAATGGCCAGCACACATACATGCCTGTTTCTCCATCATGACCAACGTCTACCAGCCCAAGTCCAGGCTCTGATTACAGGGTAGCACTGAAAGACCGCCCTGTAAACATAAAATTCTCCCAACCAGCATAAAAACATAGTCAGCCAATTCTGGTTGCAAAGAAATCCAACATTAAGCAGGAAGTTTCGTCTCCTCAAAATAAATGAGAATCTGTTATGGCAGAGGACAGTTTAAGTCAAAGGAATCCGGAGCTTACTTCTCCACCTACTCCAACCCCAGCTGTTGTTGCATCTTTCACAGTTGAGGTGCATCTCAGCAGCCTCCAAGGTCTTACAGATTGAGTAACTGAGGCCCTAAAACATTTCAACATTCAGCCCAACGTCAAACTACCAGAAATGGACTCAAGCTTTCTAAATCCTATTCAGGTCTGTGCTCCCTGCATTATCCTTTCCTCAGAAAAGAATTGGTGCCAGTTACCCCACCCTGCCCAAAGTGGAAGCCCATCTTCAAGCGGAGGATACATCTGTGATACTCAAAGCCCAAACTCTGGACAGAGCTGGGCCTGCAGGTGAGGCAGGGAGATCACAGTGAGCCCTGCCCCTAACACCCACCAGCCTCAAACGCAAGCGGCCTCCTGAACTCTGCTCTCTCCACTCTTGGCCCCCTTCCATTTTCCAGCGGGCCTCCAAGGGAAGTATAGTGCCAGTTGCCCCCATTTATAAAGCTTTTATCAGTTCCCCACAGCCCCCAGAGTAAATCCCACCATTTTCAGCAAGCTCTACCTACTCAGCCCCTCACAGTACTTCCCACAAACCACCTCTGCCCTCTTCTTCAAGGCTACAGCCAAGTCCTTCCTCTTTGAATGTCTAAAGACCCTTCCCTGGTCCTTAGTAGACCCAAGGTCCCCTGCTGTGAGGCAGGTTGATGACACTTTGACCACAGGTGATGATCACTGGCATTACTTCACTCTACCATGACATCTGTACAATATGGTGTCCGGCCTCAGATGTAGAAATGAGGCGTGGACCATGAATGTCCTACATAGTAGACACAGTATTTTCTATCTCCAAGCTTCAGTTTTCTTTCAGATAAATGGGATAATATACACAATGGAAGGCCTAGGAAGGGCACGGGACACATTAGGTTAATACCTCTCCATATCTTCCTGTACAGCATAAGAGATCCTTTCAAGTAAGAATATTACATTTCTTTGTAGTCCTGTTGAATAATACAGTAGACATCCATTAAACATTACCAGAAAGGAGGGAGAGAGGAAAGTAAGTGGGAAGGAGGGTATGAAAGTAATAGAATGAAAACAGCCAGAAGCAAGAAATCCTGATCTATCAGAGATAAGTGTGGTGTGAACACCACTGTGCGACTTTGCAAATGTCCAATTCTTCCACATAAACTGTGCAAAGAAACCTGCAGATACCACTGAGTAACAAACAAAGGACACTTAATCAAAAGACTCCCTGATCTACAGAGGGAAATTAGTCCAAGACAGTATCAGCATTTAAAAAAAAAAAATGTGTCCCCGAGATTGTTCATTCCTTTCTGCTTTAAACACTAGGCTTGTTAAAATAAACGGATCTTACTGTAGTGAGCTCTCAATAATTGAGAACATAATATTTGAAGCAGCGCTGTTATTTACCCAAGCTAGCCACGAGAAGGAAGAAAAAAAGGAAGCCTTACTCACTTGTATCATTTGCCAATTTTCGTGGTGTAAATATTTACATTAGAGCTGGTTCAATCTACCCAATAATTTGCCCATAATGAATCAGCTCAAAAATCTCTCCCAGTGCTTAATGAAGGGCTCCAGGTGCCCTTGGCCCCCCAGTGATTCTCCACTACCTTCCTCTTTTCCCTCTTGACATCTTCTTAGTCTCTTTGTTGCTTATGTTAATAGCATTAATAGCGTCTTTATTGTGGGAAGGGCAAAGGAAAACAAAAAGAACAGGGAAGCAACTGGTTTTTCTGTCAGTGGATCTAGCAATGGAGACAGCAAGGAAGCTGAAACTATTGGCTAGATGTTTTTATGGGTTTCAATGATCCATTCTCTGGAACCTTCATTATTGCATTTTCTTTTTCTTTTTTCCCAGTCCCAGGGATCAAACTCAAACCTTTGTGCTTGTGAGGCAGGCGTGGTGCCACTGAGCTAAATCCCGAGCCCTCTATCCTTTATTATGAAAGGTAACAGGGAGCAGACAACCTAATCAAATGTGCAAACCACAAACATAATTTCTCTCCAAACCTAACAGCAATACCTACAATGACAAAGAAGCTATGGTAGTACCTAAGAAGGATTAAGTTCATAAAGATGGCAGAAGGCAAGGGACTGGGAATACAGCTGAGTGGTACAATGTCTGCCTGGCAAGCATGAGGCCCTAAGTTTGATTCCTGGTACCAGAAAAAAAAAAAAAGATGTAAGAAGGCATGTGCTTGAGGCTAGCCCAGAAGGACACATCAAGACTGAACTCCGGGAACAACAGCAAAAATGGCAGAAGAGATGCTATATTGGGAAATCAAACAAGTGAGTAAAAAAGACATGGAAAATATTTTTCTGAATGTTAAAGATCACAGCTCTGTCAAACAAAATGTAAAGAGAAAAAGGGATACCAAACTCACAGAAGGGAAAAACCATTTAGTACAAGTAAATTTTTATCTTAACACTGCTGGAAACTGGGACAACCTAGGAAAATTTACTAAGTTTTGGGATAGCTTAACTAAGAAACAAATTGTTGCATCACAGCAAAGCGAAGCCTTAGGTGGTTTTCACGCTTAGACAGAAGAGGAAAGCAGCCACCGAAGCTCCTTCGCTCTCCCTGAGACTCTGGCTTGACCGCCCACTCTGCATCTGAGGCAGAGCCTCGAGGACCACAGCCACCCACCCAACCCGGCCCCTCCCTGCTCGGGCAAAGCACTTTCTATAAGAGAAGAGTTCAAAGTGAGAGTTGTCTATAAGAGCAGTTTTATTTTTACGGCTCAGGAAATGTTTACTGAAGTGTGTCCCATCCTCGGACAGCCTCCCTTGAGGACAGAGCTGGGCGGGGGAAGGCAGGCATCCTGCTTTACTAGGCAGAGTCCCTGAGCACTCTCTAGGCATTCGCGACTGCCACGCTGCCTTGGTGTGGAGTGAAACAACCAAAGCTCAAGGCAAAGTGGAAAAAGAGGAAAAGGAAAGCACGCACGTGTAGAGGCGAGCCAAAACTACAGGGGTCACTCTGGGGTACAGACAAGACACAGAAGATATTTTGGTTCCTTCCAGAAGTACAACCCAGGGAAGAAGAGACTCCATGACACCACAAAAACAGACAGAATGTGCCATTTAGGGTTGGCTACTTACTTCAAAAGCCTAAAGAAACCAAAGCGACGAAAAGATTTAATTTTCAGGTATTCAGAATCAATTACTCAACTCTACAAGAATGTAATCCCCTTCTTTCACTGGTATATAGTACTGGAGCAATACTGTCTGATGGGCTAAAAACCAACTTTATGATACAAAAATGAGGAAGTAAGGCAGCAATTCACTACGCCTAAGAGCAGGCAAAACCCAGGCTAGGCTTCACCTGTTAGGGCAGCAAGATGGGCAAGCACCTGGCTATCAGGGCATCATGAATCATCAAACAGCATGAGCGGGACATCTTGAATTTCAAAACAGCAAATGACAAATGTTGAAGAATTGAAACGAATGTATAATTCTCATGTGGGTCAAGACATCGTGAAACCCATTGAAGCAGCTGATTCTTTGTGAGGTGGAGGAGCCCAAACCTGGATGTATCCTACCACATTATCCCCAAAGCTGGTTCTGAACCCACAGGAAGAAAAACGTGATGCTGAAAGCTACAGCGAGGGACACTGACAATTGTAAGCACGGGTAGAAGCGTGCAGCTTTTCCACGCTAACCCTCCAGGGAAGAGATCTGTATCCAGGCACCGACAGCCGCTGAGTAGCTGGGCCATGTGTGAGTGTGCAAATCCCCTGACCTTTCTGGATTTGCAAGTCACCTTCAGCAAAATACAGGAACTAAACTATGTGGTGTCGAGCGTTAAAATCTTAGGAAGTCCAAAGCTGGGAGAGGAAATAAAAGGCCTAAAGCACTGACAGGAAACCTTTTAGAGCTTTCAACAATACGAACAGGTTGCCCACCACTGGCCAAGAGCAACGTTCAGCCCAGCTGTTCAACAGACACACCCGCTCACTCCAACCTGTCCTGAGCCCAAACCCACACCCAGAAAGGCACGGCCTGAACTCGGACATTCCATCCCGCGGATTACTTACTGGATGACGTCTTTGTCTCCTACCCTCCCAACGCGGTGCAGTTTTCTAAAAGCAGAGGCAATCTTTGCCAAGAAAATAAACACTCCCAAACAACTATCCCATTCTGTTACCTATTTGAATTACATAATTACTGTGAAGTCTCAAAACTTTCATACAGACACGCCAAAAAGAACTCTTGGCTCATATAAGCTAAATAGCCTTTTTCTCCACTGGTCAAAATCCTAAAAAAAATCTGTGCACTTCTAAAAAGCAGTCCCCAGTACCCACTATAATGCTGATGAAAAGCTCCACTGCCTCAAAGTTGAGATCAAAATATTTTAGTCTGGGCCAGAGGGTTAGCTCAGTGGTTCCGGCGCCTGCCTCGCAAGCGTAAGGACCTGAGTTCAATCCCCGGTTCCCACATATAATGCTGGG
>PVIC010050118.1:0-12800 GCA_004025085.1 Thryonomys swinderianus | reverse complement strand
GCATGTGACTAACAAGTAAAATATCTCAAGAGGTCTGAAAACTGTTAACTATATAATAACTTCTGAGGCCAAAGGGACTCAGATAATGATGAACACAGACTCCAGAGTAATGAGAATCTCATTGTGTCTTCTCTAACTACCTGGAAAAACTGAAATATCACAGAAGAAAAGACACTATGCTTTATTGCTATTGAACCAATAACCAAAGTTTGTGTGGGTAGCTGTAGAACTTTGTACTCACTAAAATACCTTGAAGAGTGAACGTAAGATAATTATGGGCAATTACTGGCTCTAAAAACTTAAGGCCTATGGCCAGAAATAATCTTTATTTTCCATCACAGAGAAATTTATCAAATAATTTTACTGGCCATCATCTTGATTATAAGAACAAAAGAAATAATTTTAGTTTTGTCAAACTATCTAAACTATGGAAATACAGACTGTGTGGAGAAATGTAAGTTACAATGAATACCAGTAAATCATTTGACCAAGGATTTGTCTCCAATGAATATTCAATTAATATTCCGTTCAGAATAAGCCTCAGTTTTGTCTTCCCTTCACACTCAAACTAACTATATGGAAGTTATTTTGATTTTTAATTCTCTTCACTACCCTTATAATTTGGGATTTCTTAACCAATTATTACTTTGTTCCTTGAAACACATATTTCTCTGTAATCAATCATATATAACAAATGATTGTATAAAGTTGTGTGTGTGTGTGTGTGTATGTGTGTATTTAAATGAGTTGCCTTCACCTTGGGAAAATTGCTATTTAGCTTTTGGCATGTAGACTGATATCTAAACAGTGTCTCTTAAATTATAAGTACAAACAAAGCATTTTAAAGTACAGAGGCAAAATGGTTGCTTTAAAGGAAACTGAATATTTTCTTTTTCCTAAAAATCTTCCTCAAAAATGCATAAAATATTTTATTCTAAGAAAACATACACTGCAGAATTACTGGGAAAATCCACAGATATGTGCACGAAGTCAGACAATGTGTTGGTTTGTTGGAAGTGGAAAGACAAAACAAGATGAATGTTTGGAGGTGAAGGGAGACATTGCTTAATAGTGTTTTCTATTTATTCAAAAATTTCTCCAAGTGTGCCAGTTACTCTACTTAGCCTTTATCCTAAGAAATAATAAACTAATAGTTCTTTACCTTTTAGTATCCATACTTTATGCCTTATCATAGGCGGAATGTTTATGTCTGCCCAAAAATTAAGATTTTGCAACTCCAACCCTCACTATGACCTATTTGAAGACAGGCTATGGAAGGAAGCAATATATTAACTGAGGTTTAAAGCTGAGCTCTAATTATCGAAGGTCTGTGTCCTCACAAGAAAAGACACTAGAAAGTTTGCATGTGCGGTTGTGCTGTCCCTGTCCTCACTCTCTCCCTCTGCCTACAGTTACAAAGAAAGTGTCTGCAAGCCAAGAAGCACCCTCCCCTGAAACAAACACTTTGACCTTAAATGCTTCAGGCTCCAAAACTTTGAAAAAACAACTGTTATTTTAAATCACCCCATGTGGAGTATGTAATTCTAAAAGCCCTAGCAAACAAAGATGCAGCCATTGGCACCAGCTCTGAAAAAAGGATAATTTTTGATGGGAACCCATGAAATAAAGACACCCTTCTCTATTCGTTTTCAGCAAGGATAGAGTGGTTAGAAGATAGATCCTAGACTTAAATTGTTCTAGTTACACAACTGAATGTGAGCCCTCGGACCTCTCTAAATGTAATTTGCTGTATTTGAAAATTATTGTGTCTATAATAACTGAAGTCAGGATTTGAAGTCTAAAGAAAAGATGTGAAGCTGTGTTTAGTTCTTGGAATAAAGTTAGAAAGTGGAAACTATTATTAGTGTATTTACTAGTCTTCAGAAGAGATGAATAAGCTAGTTAATGTGGGTGAGACCTCACATTAATATTGTTAAATTATAACATTAAAGACAACTGGGAGATTGATGATTTTTGAAAATCCGTGTAGACTTTTTCTAAAATTGTCCTTTTTCACTTTATGATGGAGATCATCACTGGCCAGTAGACAGATCATCAGCATAATAATGTTGGGCTTCATATGAGGCCTGCTCTTTTCCTGGAAAAGAGCAAACACTGAGAATCCTCATCCTTTTATGTTCTGGAAAATGACCCACCCATTACAAGTAAACATTCTTCCCTGTGACAGTAGTTAAGATTCATGGAACCCTCCTGTTTACCTCTAATAATGCTGGAAACAGACCCTCCACATCTCTGTTCTTTGCTTCATATGTGCTTAGCAGAATTTCTTTTCCCCTGTTGAAGACGTCAGAAAACCTTGGTGATGCCCTTTTGTTAATCTCCTCTCCTCTCCCCCAACCTCTGCAGCTTGATCCACTCTCAGCCTGAGCAAGCACAAAGCTTCTCCTTGGAGACATTTTCAGGGAATAGATGTTAGATTAAAACATACCCAAATCCTCTCGATAGCCTCTTACTCATTTGTCACAGTTCCCTGTACATACTGCCTTGTCTACCCCTTTTTTTGCAAAAAAAAAAAAAAAAAAAAAAGATTTTCTGTTTAAACTTTGAGATATTTTCTGTGTTAGCCAGTTTTCTGTCTTTATAACAAACATGATACCACTCAGCTTATGAAGAGAAAGGTTTCTCTTGACTCATAGTTATGGAAGTGTCCATCTGTGGTGAAGAGATAACATAGCTTTAGCCTCTGGAGAGGCAACACCCCTTGGCACAAGCTCAGGGGGAACAAGTACCTTATCTCATGTGCAGAAGCCAAAAGATACAAAGAGACAGTGGTGAGTGTCTCTTTATTAGTCAGCTTTCCCACTGCTGGGATATAATACTCAACATCTAAAATGGAAAGGAGAAAAGGTTTAATTTGGCTGATGTTCTCAGAGGATTCAGTCCATGGTAAACTGGCTCTAAGAGACATAATAATAGAATGGTAGTGTGGTAGAGCTGCTTAGTTCATGGTAGTTGAGAAATAGAACAGTTTATTTTCTCAACCCTTTCCCCATACTTTGTGTGGCTGAATATTCAGCTATTTTACCAAATCATTTTGGAGTGATTTTGTGAGTTACATTGAAAAAGTGAAGTTGTCTTTAGAAAGCATAATGTTCTAAACAAAATGTTTAAGTATTAAAGTAACTGTGGTTCTCAGGAAGGTAATATGATCTACTTGGAAGTCACTTGGGTTCAGGTTTATGAAATCCTACAAAGAACTAAGGTGTTCCATAGGACTCCTCTGCTAATTTCAATTTGCTCTTTTATAGTAGCTGAGTGTTTTGGAGCCTCACTTGCCTTTCCTGGAAATCAGAATAACACTTTATCTCATGTGGTTATGGAGAAAATTAAACGGAAGTTGAGCAATGTGTTTAGCAGAATTTCTGAAGAAGTATCATTCCATTTATCAGTTTAGTGAATAAATTTTTAAATGTTCCATGAGATCTAGCAAAGATACAACTAATAACTCAATTATTTGGTGTTCATTTCATTTTTAAAAGCTTAAACAACAGAGGAGAATTGGCTACTTCTTTGGAGAGAAGCAGAGAGTACAACATTAAATAAATGTTTAGTGATTATAAAATGAATGGTGTCAAATACCTAAATTAAATAATGAGGAGTGATTGGCTGATAGAAGTAGAGAAAGCAACTCAAGAATTAGGGAAGAAATGACTGAGATCTCTGTTGCTCAAACTGTGTTCCCCTGATGTCCCACAAGATGTTAACAGGACTCTGTGGGGCAAATGGTTTGGGAGGGATAAAGAACAAACAAGGTGTGAAACACAAGATTAATGGGCCTCGCTATGAAGTCTTAGAAGACCTTAATAGACATCTTGTCTCCCAAGAAAGTCCACATTTATTGGAGTGTCATGTTCCTTTGATCATATTTGTCTCACATTCCTCATCTCCTCACTGGCCTAATGAACAAATAGTAAAATGGTGAGCCAGGACCTACCGAAGATTCTTTAAGAAATGGCTTTCTTCACAACGAAGAAGCTACTGCCCTAAGAGATCTATTTTAAACATGTCTGTTGGGAAATAAATAGAGTCAGAATTGCAAGGGTCTTTTCATCTAAAGAAGAAAAGTAAAAATGGTTTTCTGGTAAGAAAGAAAGTGCCCAAGTCAGATGTTTCATCAGCAGAAACGCTGCATAATGAGGTGGCACGTTCAGCCCAACAATCTGATGTGCGTATCTGGAGACCGACAGCAAGGCTTTGGCTGTGCTTTGAAAATTTTAAGTGATAAATGCTTATTTTTGGCATCAGAAGTCAGTCTTTTTCTCTATAGCAATATCGCAGCTGAAATAACTCATCCTAATGATATGCACAGACTGAATACTGCAGATAACTTCCGTCTGCCATCTGCAAAGGGAGCGTACGCAGTAGGAGGGCATGGTGGGGACAATATGGAGCTTCTTTTAGTAAAAACCAGAGAAGAGCAGCTGTTAGTGAAGAGAGTGTTGCAGTGCTTCTGAATTTATTTATTATTTTACATGTCAATGTGTTATAGGAGTCATATCAATTTCGTTTTGCATTGGAGGAACTGGGGATATGCTCCTCTGTAAAGGCAGCCAGCTACTCAGGCTATTTTGGAAAATGGTGTAATTAAAATCTCTTTCATGGAAGAAGCCCATGTTATTGGATTCCAACAGTGACCTTGCTTGCAAACACTTCTTCCAGGTAGTGGAGCACAACAAAACTGTCATTCACTGTGGCTCTGACAGAAAGCTCAGAGGCAGAACTACCTTACGCTGTGAACCTTAGCGATTCTGAAGTCATTTGACCATTCCTAGTCTTGGATGTACTCACCATTTTAGCAAACTGCCATTATTGGCTTTCACATATATTAATTCTAGATAAAAAATATTTCCTGGTCTTGAAATGATACACCTCCATCTCTAAATATGAAATCTCTGACTATAAAATATTTTCAAGAAGTTCTGCTGAAGTAAAGAATAATATAGTCGTAGGATTGATGATAAGGTACTAACATTGAGAATTTCAGTAGTAAGCAGTAAATATTTCATGTTGAGCTTCTAAATTTTTAAAAGTCATTAAAATGTCTATGTATTTGCATATGCACAGACTAACGTTTCTAATTTAGAATTGGCCTTTGTTTACAGTATCATAATTAAAAGCTATGACAAAGTAGTGGGAAAAGCAGGGTCAGTTATGCAGTTATCCCGAGAGCCCTGAACTAAAGTGCTAAGGCCTGGAATCTTCTCGATGCCATGGTGTTTCAAACACCAGCGGACTTTCTGTTACACCGCGGCTAATTCCACTAAAGGTTATGATTTGGGGCTGTTTTAAACCCTCTTAAAAGGGATGCCTTTGGGGATATTATGAGGATGGACAAGCGATTGCTATGAATTTTCATTGTCTCTTCCACCAAGTTATTTCTTTACTATGTGAGAATCTAAACAAATATCATCTTCTACAGTATTTTAAAACATAGTAGTAACTACTATATATTTAGTGAATATTTGGCTCTAGACTAGGTATTACTTTTTTTTTTTTTTTTGAAACAGGGTCTCGCTTTGTAGTTCATGCTGGCCCTCAGCTCACTATGTAGCCCAGGCAAGCCTGGAACTCAGCAATCCCCCTGTCTCTGCCTCCCGAGTGCTGGGATTACAGGCGTGAGCCACCACGCCTGGCAATTAGGTACTACTTTTACTACTTTGTACATATGTAACATATCTAGTAATCATGACCAAGGTTTAAGAAGACAGACAGAAGGGGGAGAATGTTAGTTTCCTTTGTGGATGAAACTCATTAGAACTGAATTTCTGAGAGATTAAAAATACCAACTAAATGTGAATGTTTGCCCTCCAAAATTCATGAAGAAATTTAAGCCCCATTTTGGTGGTTTTAAAAGACGGAGATTTTAGAAGATTAGCCCAAGGAGGCTTTACCTTCATGACAGGAGAGATACTTCGTGGAAGAGTTTCAGGAAGCTTCTTTGTGTCCTCCTTCGCTCCACCTGGTGGGAGCCGCTGGATTTGTCCCTTTGAGAGGACACAGCAAGGAGCCATTTTAAAGCCAAGGCAATGTTCAGACCAGCCCCCACTTGCTGGCTTCTTGACCTTGGCCTTCTGGATTTCGGAACTGTAAAAAGTAATTTTTTTTGTTTGTTTTTGAGACAGGGTCTCACATTGTAGTCCAGGCTGGCCCTCAGCTCACTATGTAGCCCAGGCAAGCCTTGAACTCAGCAATCCTCCTGCTTCTGCCTCCCGAGTGCTGGGATGACAGGCCTGAGCCACCACGTCGGCACTATGGTATGTGGCCCTGATTGCTAGTGGGGGTGAGTCACCACACCTGGTACTGTTGTATGTGGTTACCAGGGATAAAATCAGGGGTCTTGCACTTGCTAAGCAGGGGCTGGAACCACTGAGCTAAATCTCCGGCCCTAAAGAATTAATTTTTGTTCACTATAAATTACTCAGTCTCAGTTACTTTTAGTGGCACAAACAGACTAAGACTTTTCAAGGACATTTAACTATTTAACTAATGAGCAGTGAAGCTGATTCATAATCACATAGCCAGGGAAGACAGGCAAACACGTTGTGCATGTGCAGAGCTCCTTCCTTGTGTGCGTGGCAGGCCTCACTAATCCATTCTACTCTCTCTGTTGGGCTTGCTTCAGGATCTTTCCTCCCAATATAGTCACTACCAAGTGATTGCAATTGGCATGTAAAATTAGGTGCTGTTCTTTAATCAATTATGCTGACTAAAATTCACCCTCTAAATCACTATTCCACACAAGAACATAACTAAAGATTTTACCATTGTTACCACCCTGTTTTTATATGTATTTTAGTGGTTGACAAAGTGGAAATAAAATGAATGATTATGAACTTGGCACTGTGATGCATGCAGTGAAAGGATGATGATCAAGAAGTTTGTTTGATGTGGAATATGCATTTTAATTATTTAGGCAAGTGTAGTCATTGTGCCTAGTTCCAAAGTATAAATAACATTTTAGATACCATGTGTTCAACCATCTGCAGAATTCCAATATAATGTGTGTTCAAATGAATTTAACTATACAATGGGGAGTTGTGCAAGCAATTAGTTGCTTTGTATGTGTCCTCTGATTTCACCAAGGCTGGCGAAGAAGGAAAGAATTTTGTAAGAAGAAAGAATAAAGACAAATACATACTTTTAATGGGTGAGATCATGAATGTTATAGCCATCTGTCCAGAGTCCTGAATGTAATCCAAGAGCTCAGAAATCAATCCTTGCAGGAGCTTAAGATCTCTTGTATTGCATTATTTTCCTTAATGTCTTCACTCAAAAACCCAAGGTAGAGAATTACTCATTCAAAGGAAGCCCAAGAGAGGTCTACAATTAAAAGTGAGTACACAAAATTCTCCACCACTTATTTCAATTATAATGACTCTCAGACAGGTTTTTGAAAAAGGCTACAAATAATTATCATTTATGACATGATTATTTCAATGGGAACATTTAGAAAGTACTAATGACTCTTAAGAAACTTTACTACTAGTAGATTAGAAAGATGTGAGGACTCTGTTGGGATTAAGATTCAACGATTCCTGCTTGAAAACTGCTTTCCCATAAAATGTGACACTTTATAGATGTAAGAGTATTTTATAAAACTCCTAAACATAAACCTATAATGAGCTTTTATTTTTATAACTAATAATAGATGGTTTTACTTTGATAATCAACAAATAATTTTTCTGTTTTCACACAATTGCCACGCTCAATTTTCTTGTCAACTCTACAGTGTGAACTGAGTCTTCAAATATTTGTTAACCATTATATTTGACGCTGTTTCTGGATGAAGTTATTATTTGAATTTATAGATCGAATAAACCAGCTTTCTGTTCTTAATGTGGATGGGCTCCACTCATTGTTGAAGGCCTGAGTATAATAAATGACTGACTAGGAAAGAATTCTGTGTTACATTCTGGCTACTCTTAAATAAAATACTATTCTTCCCCATTAGTCTCAAGGCTTTGGAAAGAAATTTCAACTGTATGAGTATTTTTCCTGAGTCTCTAGCTCTTTAACTGAAGATTTTGGACTTCTCACACTCCATAACTACATGAGCTGATTCTTTGTGGTGAATCTTAGAAGAGATGAATAGTTGAGATAATGGATGTGCTCACATATACTTATGTGTTTGTTTTTGTGTTCATGTGTGAATATGCATACACTATTTGCTCTGCTTTCATGGCCCATGCAAATTGATGCAATAGTTATATTTCACATATATTTATGTTTCTTTTACAATATTCAATCATCTTTTGGCAATGCTTTATTTTATTTCTTGTTATTTCATTATAATTTGGTTTTGTATCCCTTCCTATAAACCCAAAAGTTGGGAATTATTATACACTGAAGCTATATTTCAAAGGAATGGGTATATCAGACAGTTAGTAAATACAGGAGTCAGACTTTGAAATCTGAAATTCAAGATAAGGTACATCTACCTAAAATATTGGAAGTTACCTTTTTCCTTTCAATGCCATGGAAAAGCAATATGAACTTGTGTAAATTCATTTCTCTAGCTATTGTATGAAATAATGGAAATAAAATTTATATCTTATGTCTTCTATCAAGCCATTCTATTATTGAACAATGATGAATGCAACAAAGCAAACATGAAAACAGATCATTGAAATTTTTGTCTGAAACATAACAGATATAAAGTAAATAGGAAACTGAACTGGAAATTAATCAACAGCAGGGACCTGTTTATTTGGCATATTCTATAATTACTGAAGTACTTTCCAGAAACTTTTGGATCCTAGTTTCCTCTTGCATTGGATTTGGGATTGACTACCTAAGGAGTTGCTGGGCATGCTGAATAAGTTTGCCTTTGGAAGGTTCCTAAAACTTCTAGAAAAAGTGAAAAATTGTTCAAAAGGCCACTTTTGACACTGCCATGAGGTTGTTACAGGTTCTCTGGAAAAAATACACATAGACACATAAATGTAAGCTTTATCCTGGATGTCAGCACATTGATGCTTGGACAACATAAACTTCATGGGTCCTTTTATTCTGACTTTCTATCACTATCTTCATAATTGTCTTCATTTAAAAATAGTTATGTTGGGCCAGAGATTTAGCTCAGTGGTTCCAGTGCCTGTTTCACAAATGCAAGGTCCTGAGTTCCATCCCCGGTTAACCACATACAATGCTGGGTGTGGTGACTCACGCCCACCAGCAATCAATACCACATACCACAGTACTGGGCGTGGTGGCTCACACCTGTAATCCCAGCACTCAGGAGGCAGAGGCAGGAGGATTGCTGAGTTCGAGGTTGAGACTCTGTCTCAAAAAAAAAAAAAAAGCTATGTAAAAAACCCTTTCACTGTATTGATTGTTCTTCCTTGCAGCTTAAATTATGGGAAAGATAGGAAAATAGTATTTTAAAATATTTTCTGAAAGTGTATTTTGTTCTTCTATTTATAGACTTATTGCCAAATTGCTTTTCTTAATCACTTCATAGTTTATATTACCAGCAAGAGTTGAAATTAAATGGGTCACCATTTCTCTCTCTCTCTCTCTCTTTTTTTTTTTTTGTTGTTGTTGTTGCGGTATTGGGTATCAAATTCGGGCCCTTCTGATTCCAAGGTAGGCACGGTACCACTTGAACTAAATCCCCAGCCCTAGATACCATTTTTTTTTTTTTTGCCAATTCTTTGGAGAATACTGTTTAAGAGTCATTTTAATTTTACTACTATATTATTGTCATGACATTTAGATGTTTCAGATTTAAACTTGCCATAGCTACAGCCTACCTTGTGAATTTTTCTAACTCAGACGAAATCTGAATGAAGAACATCACCCTTCAAATAAATGCTACTTTCATAATAAAATATTAATGTAGATACTTTTATCAATAAAGACGGCCCAGTGTACAAAACTGTACTGGTGCCTTCTGTGTGGTAACTTGAGTGCTCATCTTCTTATGTACACTAGGTTCTCCCATAACTCAAAAAGCTTTATAAAGAGTTGTGAAACAGAAGGAATAGGAAGTATAGTGGGAAGTAAAGGGAATTTAGAAAGAGTTTATAGTAGTCCTGTGAGCATGCACTTCACAAGGTGCTGGAGAGATAAAGAAATATCACACAGGAGTGGCTGGGGGCATTTAAGAAAGTGGATGTTGCTCACTCTACGCGAGCTGACTTTGCAGAGAAACGCGAGTGGATCTAACTGCTGTGGGCACAAGCACAATAGATACCGGAGCAATTTTCCAACCTTTCCATGGCTTCACAGAACCCTCCCGAGATTAGTTGTTGATCACTGGCTCAATTTACAAAATCAAATATAATAGTTGAACAAATATTCCTAGGTTAGCATTTCTTCCAGTATACTATAAAAATGATCTGTCAAATACTACAATCCACTGAAAATTTATATTACTGTGGTGCAAACTTTAATCCATGCATCATGCTGTAGTTTCTCACCTGAAATTCAATTTGCTGTTTCTTTAGAATATTCAGGGAACTGAAGGAAGAGAATCATATTTAAGATTTACTTTCAATTTCTCTGAAAATTCCTCAGGTTTAACTGATTATTTTGAACTGAATCCATAGTTGTGGGTTCTTAATTTTCCAGTTGTGACCCCTGGATCAGTATGAGTAGGTCCTAGAAACTCACTGCTATGAAGAATTTAGGGCCTTACCTCAGATCGCCAGCACGATGAACATGGAATGGGACTGCTAAGTCTGTTCAGCAAGATGAGGTGGATGCCTTGTGCTATGTGAGGCCCATTTTCACTTATTTCTAGCAGAATTTAAACAGCTAAACTCTAACATTATACTTTATCCTGCAGGTATTATGAAAGGATTGTATCATCATCCTTTTTTTTTTCTTTAAGATTTGGAAAACACCTATAATTCAAAATTAGGGAAGACCTATAGAATTCATAACACATTACATAAAGTTTATAGCAATTACAATAAGACCACAACTCAAGTGAAATGATGTAAATATACCTCTAATACATACACACTAATATTTTTTAAAAACTGCCTTGAGGGGAAAAAAACCAACCAAAAAACATATGCAATTCATATTACTGTGAAACACTTCCCTCTAGTGGTTGAATATTTTAACTGCATCTTTTATATTAACTAATTTTTATTATATTTTAATATTACTTTGAATTCATCATCTACTGCAAATTACAAAATTTTGTTACAAGCACTACTTATTCTTATGCTCTATGCAGAATTTTATTTCTTAATATGGACAGTTACCCCAGATTTGCAATGATACATTGTAAATATTTTAATCTACAGTATTTCATCAGATATATAGTGCACACAGGTAACTTCATTGTATGTAAGTTACTAATATTTGCCAAAATAATTTTTAACAGGTTCCTATATCTGAAGTTACTGTTTATATGTCACATAATTGACTTACAAAATATTAGCAATTTCACTTGAGAAAAAGTAGAATAAAGCAGGATTTGACATCAGATTTAAAATTTGAAAAGTGATTACATTGTGAATAGGCCTGCTGTAATCATTTTGTGTGATCATGTATCACAGAAGGATTCTTTTGGTGCTACTATACTTCTAACTATATGAAAGTAAAACAAAAAAGTAAAAGCTAAGTCAGCATGTTTTGCTGTATTAATGAGATGTTTTCTTACAATAACTTATTGTACTTTTCTTATTTTTGCTTACTTCATGAATTTACTTGACATATTGGGCACTCACTGTAGTGGACTCACTCAGGGCATGAGAACAGTGATCAAGAGACACAGTAACTTTTACACAATCTAGTGTATGAAGGGAATTTAGACAAAAAATAAGTCATGTAATAATATGAATTGCCATATTAATGATTTTTATATTGAAAAAATAATGTTATGGGGCTTTCTCTTCTCTGCTTCTAGAACCCATCAAAACTCACACTTGCCGGGCATGGTGGCTCATGCCTGTAATCCCAGCACTCGGGAGGCAGAGGCAGGAGGATTGCTGAGTTCCAGGCTTGCCTGGGCTACACAGTGAACTCAGGGCCAGCCTGAACTACAAAGCGAGACCTGTCTCAAAACACACACACACACACACACACACACACAAAACAAACAAACAAACAAAAAAAACCTCACACTTGCCCATGGACCTGTTATAGGTAGGCAGGTCATGTGGTTAGGGATTTGGGATTTGAGCTAAATTTACTGAAAATCTCTTGCTCTAACCTTACTATACAACACTGTTGCATTATAGCATAGATTGAAGCAGGGGCAGAAATTAAGCCAGATCAGGTTAGAGAGAGACAAGATGACTTTGGCTTGGTATAGCTAGTAGCAATGATAGCAGAGAAAAATAATAAATTTAAAATATATTTTCAAGTAACCACTGTGGAAGGTGGTGAAATGAAAAAGAGCAGTGGATTCAGTAGTGATTCAATTGCTTTTGCCTCAAGCCTTGAATGAAAGATGGGTTTATTAAGATTTGGCAGATTGGGGTGAGAGCGGTAGACGGTCCTCACAGATCTGGACTAGGACTTTCTCATCTTCCTGCACTATTTAAGACACCTCCTCCTGCGTTTCCCATTTCTAATTAGCAAATGTATACTAAATGTTCATCAGATACCATTCATTGTGTCAGATGGCTGATATTTCCAGTGGAAAAGAGCATGCATTTCCTACCCTTCTGGTACTTCTAGGCTAACAGAGGTCATGGGGGTAAGAACTGAGTAAAGCTGCAGTTAAAATGATATTGTAATGATGATGGTCCTGACTACTAAGTGAGGTGCCATGAACCTAAGGATACATATTAAAATTCTCTGCTCTATTCTATTTTGGT
>PVIC010050117.1:0-12927 GCA_004025085.1 Thryonomys swinderianus | reverse complement strand
GAGAGCCCTGCCTAGGTCACAGCTCCGTATCTGCATACAGAGACATGGGGAAAAGGTAACATAGAATGAACACGAGACCCCTGGGTGGGGGGGGGGAGAGTTCGGTGTGGTCTGTCGGACGATCCCGTGAATGATAAAGCTGCTTGGGGTTGGGGACGTGCTGGGCAGGGACGGGAGGGTGACCCCCCTGCACCTCACGTGGCGTCTGCCCCAGCCACGGACAGCGAGCCAGGGGCCGAGGGAGCAGCCGGAGCCTGTGGCTGGAGCCGGGGTTGTGGGTGGCGAAGCAGAAATGATTCAGCCTCCGAGACTGCGGCTCCGATAATTGGCCGGCCTAGAATTTATATTAAAGACATGTCTTGATGACAGTAGGGAATCATCATGCATAACTGAGCAGTGGAAAGAAACGGGGTGAAGTATTTTCGAGGACTATTCTTAGAAAACTTTCATACAGATGATATTGAAGAAGAATGAATTAAAACTTGGGTGCCACAAACAAGTTAGCTGTAGTAAATCTCTGAGCTGTAGAAGCGTGGGCCGGGGCACGCGCCACCACGGCCAGTCCCCGGACGGGCACCCCATTCCACGCAGAGTGACTTCAGAATGGCGACGCCAGAACGCTTCCTCACTCAGCACCGGGAAGCCGCTGCCCTCCCCTTGGACTGGCGAGCTGGGTGACAGCAAAGCTGCGCGGGCCACACACGACTGCTGATGTGAAGACGCGACGTAACAGGAACCACCGTGGAGGGGCCTGGGCCGGGGGGTGGACGTAGGGGCTGAGGACAAATCAGAAACAGGAGTGACTGAGCACACAGAAACTCAGGGGACTACAGAATGGTTCAAGGAAAATAATAGAGACATAAGGGAGGAATTCTCGTTTGAATTTTTTAACAAAGCAAGTTAAAAAAAATAATCCACTGGGTTTAAGTCAAAGGGAATACAATTAACTAGATCAAAATGCCTTAGAGAGAGGGAAATACAGGGGACTTAAAGCAATTTATTCAATATTTTTTTTTTGGCAGTATCAGGAATCAAACTCAGGACCTCACTCTTGGCCGGCAGGTGCCGTTACTGAGCTATATCTGCAGTCCTTTTCCACATGTTAATACATATGTGTTGAGAAGTTGTTCTGTGTGATGAACTTTGTTAGGTGCTCGAGATACCTTAGTGAACAAAATAAGTACCGCCACTAGTCCTTGTATAAATTCCCACAATGAAGGTGACAGAAAACCAGCAGTAGAGATAATACATAGGCCTATAGTTTATTAGAAGAAAACTAGTAAAATTATTTTAAACTATATAGAAGAACAAGAATGATTAGGAATTTGTGGGACATGGAGGAAATTTGGACTCATCCACTCATTAATTCACATTTCACTTGTGGTTGGAGCATTTGTCAGAATCAGCCCAAATACAACTTAAGAAATATTAAGAATTAATTGTATACCTCTGGTCATAAAGATTCACTAGCACAGACCACATAGACTGTCAAGGTATGTGCTAGAGCCTTCGGGGAGACCGCAGATTGGTTATCTTGACGTGTGTCCTGATTTTATTGCTTTCAGGAAAGGCAGGCGAGCCACCCTCCAGCGGACACACAGGGCAGACACTTTGGCTCATTGTAGCCACTGTGTTGCTGTTGTGGGTGACTTTGTGTCCCGAAGGATGGGGAGGGCAGGCCGTGTGGTTCTCATCACTCAGGACACCGGTCTTAGCTGTGACAGTCAAATGCGGAGTCTGTTCACATGTCTGTGAATACCTGGAAGTAGTTTTTAACTCAGAACTTTTTGAGAACCGTAGAAGGATTTGTTGAGGGATTAAATCTACTTTGGGCAATGAGAGAATTATAGTATGTGGATTTTACTCCTCATTTGTCGGGAGACCACATTCACCACAGAAGCACTCTGTGAAGTTGGGTCTTCCATGCTAATGCTCTTTTCAGTGAGGATCTGTGAAAATCTCTTCATTCTCATGGTGGAGGAACGGTGCCTTTGCTGGTAGCATCTCAGCTCTTCTTCTTTTTTTCTTGTTTCCTGGAGCTTCTTCATTTGCTGAAAATATCCTCCAAACCAGAATGCAGCTTTCTGAGTTCAGGGTGTAATGGATCCATCCCTGAGCTTAGGGGCAAAGGCCCAGTGAAGTCTATTTCCTGGTGAACCTTCCCAGGGCTTCGCTCACCAATACCAGTGCCTGCTCACTAGCAGGCTCGGCCCTTCTCACACAGGAGGGCTTCCTCCTCTCTCCTTTCTTTGAGGCACAGTCAGCATTTTCAGTCTGGATTTGGCAACATTCTACGCATACTCTGGCAGCAGGAAGAACATTTTCAGTCTCTTTTTGGCAGTAAGAGTTATCTCCTGGCTGGCACCACGCTGAAAAGATTTCCCCTTGCGCAGTACTTTGACATTATCTCAGCAGCAATAGCTCAGAGGTACTTGCTGTGTAGCACCAGTAAATATCCCTGTTCCATCAACAGCCATTCAGGGGCTCTTCCTGTGTAACGCTGTTAAACAGGAAGTACCAATGCAAGGGCACTTTCACGGTGCGCTGGGCGCATTTCCTGTGTAACATCATCAGAGAGCCTTGCGCCAAGAGAAGGCGTGCCGCGATACCTTTGGTTTTGATTAAATATTTTGTTGCAAAGACCACGCAGCAACTTTATTATTTCTTTTTCAATATTCTTGGAATTTATCATAAACATGTAGCATGCTGTTACCAGTTAGTTGATGAATTTACTATTTTATTCCCTTGTCAGTCACTGCAGCCACGGAGACCAACACATGGCAATGATGGAGTCCAGCTGACTCTAAAGTCACTCATCTCAGACTCTGTGGTAGCATTCAGAAGGCCGCAGAACTACACTGTACATATGCTGGGTGTTTTCAGTTCTGTTCCCCATCCCTGAACATTAAACAGTAAGTAAAAATGCAGTCTGAACTCCACCACTATCATAAAAATCATCACTTTGAGAAAGTTTCAGATAGCAGAGTTATCAGGATGGGAAAAAAGATACCATGTGATTTCCTGTGAGGTAAGTCCCATCTGTACTTGCTTTTTGTTAAGTCTTTTCCATTTAGTCTTCAAAGGCTACACAGAGGTGGCTATTGCATATCACTGAACAAATACAGCTAAGAGTTTGAATAATGTAGTGATTTGTAAATACTTACACATGTTCATTTCAGATAACACAGCCAATTGGAATTTATAAGCCTATACCTTGACCTAAAGGAGGTGTAGTCACCATATTCTTGATGATATAAATGCAAGGCTGTGTCACCATGACTAAACTGAATGTGCTCATAGATGTGATGCACATCTGAGTCATCTGAGACCTTATGGTCTAGAAGAGAGAACAGTATTTCTAGGTCCTCATCAAGGTGACAGGTTGCAATGAATGAATGGAATGGACAAATTTTTAATCACACCTATGTTTCTCAGTTTTCTCATCTATGGTGTGTTTTTGGAGAAGTGGTTAGTATTTTGGAAGATGAAATAATCACAAAATGATCATAATTCGATTGAGAAATAACCAGTCTCACAAAATGAAGGTCACAAGGAATAAATGGATAATAAAAGATTTGCAGCATGGAATATTCTGGCTTAATAGCAATTAAATCTATACCAAAGAGTCATAGAAAACATAACCCAGAGAGAATTAGGTCAGACTCAATTATGTTACATATCCAGCTTTCTAGAATGATGTCATTAAATTGGCTAAGCTTGACCACTGTCCAGAACTGATGACATATTCAGAGAAAGAAACTCAGAAGCCCAGGCACACTGGTCTGTGACTCTTTCAAGAGAGTAGCAGATAGTCCTTGAGCTGCTGTCACGTTGTGGGGGGTGCTGCCCTCCACCCAGCCAAGAGAAGTGGTGCAGTACTCAACAGTGGACCCCTCGTTGGGGCTCTTTCTTCAGTCATGGTCCACATGATTGAGAAAGTAAGGATTGTTTTCTGAAAGGAGCCAGAGAGATACGCCTCACAGGGCCAATAACATTGCTTATTATAAGTCCACACCCTTGTGCTGTGTTTCTGCAAACAGTGAAATACTAATATTAGTGACAAACTCTATGGAGTGAGTGGAATTAGGGTAGCAGGGCAGGTGTAGGAGGGGCCTTTAGGATGATGTCCACAGTATATACAGTTTGGGGTTTTGTTTGTTTGCTTTGCCATATCAGGGATCAAGCTCAGGTCCTTGTGCTTTCAAGGTAGGCATGATACCACTTGAACCGACTCCCCCACTGTCCAGAGTATCTAATAGAGCCAAAGTCTTCTGATGTCCAGTATGAACACTGGGAAAATAGGATTATTTATACCTTGTGACCAGCCATACGAACTCATTTTTAGTCAAAGCATGAAAAAAATACCCAAGGCAGAGTCTCAAACAATATCAGACTATGAAAAGGACAGCTGCAGTCAATGATCCCACTAATGTCTTCCATCCGTCTACTGAGTGAACTTGTAATGTGTAACTAATGTCAAGAAAATAAACAGATGTGCACCATGAGCAGGAACAACAGGGAGAGGACTTGCGTGTGTTTTATGAAGACTGAACTTTTGATGTTGATTCCACCAGTGAGACGGCCCTGCAGGCAGAGGACTTGTGTCGATAGAGTTGTCTTCCGTGGAGGAAGATGAAGCGGTTGATGCTCCCCAGCAGCGTGTTGTGAGCCCTTCCTGGTGGATTGGTGCCAACTCTGAGACACCCTCCCACCCGTTCTTGTTATAATCTCCAGTGTGGGGTTGCCAGACAGCTGCACAGTATGCAAATGGAGGGGGCAGGTCGACCAGAGCCCCATCTGTTATCTCCGTCTCCTGGGCCCCTCCCCCCCCGCCATGGACACCTGACTCTGGCCGAAGATGGGGAGAGGACAACTCATTTCTCTGAATGTTTGAGCTTAGGAAACTCTCTACAATTGTCTACATACTCAGAGAAGGAAGAATTTAGGCTAGAGATGCAACTGACAACTCAGATGCTGACTCTGTGCTCCAACTGAAAAGAAATATATTGTCTGCTTTAAAAACTCCTTTGTAATGTCTCCCTTACCTCTCTTAGCCCTGCCGTTTGCCAGGAACCCACAAGCATGCACATGATCTGACATTTCCTGAAAAATCATTATTTTAAAATAAATGTGTATTGAACAACTACCCTACAGCAGGTATGAAACATGTTTTCATAGTGGTGCTTTCCCTTGAATCTAGTGGAACAAAGGACTAGTGAGCAAATATGCAAATAAATGTTTAAGTCAAAGTATGGCGTTTTTTCCAGGACCAGGGATCAAACTCAGGACCTTGCCCTTGTTTAGCAGGCACATTGCCAGTGAGCTAACTCCTCAGCCCGACATTTTTGACACAAGTAACACATTAATGCATTCTTTTTGTGATTTAAATAGCCTGTAAATGCGTACAAAGCAAAGTGCCAGAGATTATCTCAGACTTTCAGTAACACGTTGTAGAACCAAAATCCAATGAAGAAGAGTGAATTATTGGTCCGTATTGATATATGGACCAGTCAGCACTGCAATACTGGATGCAAATGCTGAAGTGGCTTCTCTGCCTTTCTTCCTTCCTCTTCCCTCCAGGCCTCTTCTCATTTCTATTTTCTCCTAGTGCAGGGAGGCAGAGATGGGAAGCGTCTTTTCAAACAACAATAGCTTAATCATGGCCCTGGAAATAAGAGAATGCTTTCTTCTCCCAGTGTCTACATGTGACATTTCAGAGAACAGACCGGACCTTCCCAGGTCACATCCCTGTCTATTCCCGCGCGAGAGAGGGTCCCCCGTAGTCACCATTTCCAGCAGAATCGCAGAAAATGCAGAAGCAGCATTTCCTTAAAGATGTGGAAGCACCGGCTGGGTGTCAGGTAGTTCTGTCGCTGCTCCTCCCGGCCCAGGCCTCTGAGACGCTCCCGCTGCGGGACTAGCAGTTGTTTGCCCATCCTGGTCCACGTTCTTGCCTTCATGTGGGTTTTCGATGAGCAGCTGAAGCAGGAGTTTATTATTTGCCTCTACCTGGTCCCTGCCACCATACAGCCGGTCTCATCTCTCAGGACCATTTTCATTACAGAATTGACCCCTCCTGTCTCACTGGAGAGACCACCTTTATCAAATATGAAATCCGGATACCCGGGTACCTGTTTCCAGCTTTTCTGTTCTGTTCTGAGGTCTGTTGCCACATTTCTGCATCCATTATGTTGTCTTTGTTTCTGTCGTTACTGTTTTTGTTTCACAAGTAATACATAATATTTTCTTTGCACATGGTTGAAAGAATACGGAAATATCCAGAGGAAACATGAAAGTCCCTTTCTTCCCCTCATTACTCTCCCTTCCCTTCTCCCTACTGTCAGCGGTTGGGAGATTTTATTCTGGTTTCCTTTTTATGTGTTTCCATACACACACAGACACACACACACACACACACAGCTTTACAGCATGTGTGGCTTGGGTCTACAAATGGAGTCATGCTATACATATGATTTTCAACTCTGTGTTGTTACTTAGTACGACTGGAGATCTTTTCATATCAGCGCAGACAGATGCTTATTTTTCTTTAGATGAACTACATAGTATTTCACAATATGCACTTACTAGGAGATATTTAGCTACTTTCTTCTAGAAACTGTTTTAATGAACAGAGCCTTATGGTAGTTTAGTGTATGGGACAACAGTAGAATGTTCTTTATTTAAAGAGCAGAGGAGAAAGCCTGAGACGAGAGGAGGAGAGGAGTCAGCCAGGGGAGGAAAGCAGCCAGGGCAAAAGCCAATGGGCCAAGGCCGTGAGCACAAAAATGTGCCTTCCAGGAGCTCTAATGGAGGCGCCGTGATACAGGGTGTCCACGAAGAGGGCGGGAGTGAGATGAAGACTGAAAGGACACAGGTTAGACCCTCTGGATATAGCAGGATATTAAAGGAATTCACACTTTGTCCTAAGACACTACCAGGTTTTGAAAGATGAAAGTGTGGAAGTGATATTCTGTAGGGACCGAGTTCTGGGACCCAAAAGACACCTCTTGTCCTAACCTTTCACAGACGTGAATGTGACGTCTTTGCACATGCGTTCAAGTAAAGTACCTCGAGGGGCATCGTGTTGGGGGGTGCGAGGGCCCCACCCCGGTGCTGGGTGTCCGTGTGGGCAGAGGCCCGGAGGGGGGCAGAGGAGCCCCGTGGGCACTGGAGACCAAAGAGCGCGGGAGGGTTCTGTCCCACGGCTTTGCCGACCTGTGGCCTCAAGAACTGCATGAGACTAAATCGCTAGTGTTTCCGTCCACAGAGCGGGTGGTAACTGGTCACAGCAAACCCAGGAAGCCAACGTGTGCTCCTCCTCTCGCCTGTGATTCCCTCACTCCACATGAGGCCGACAGCCTCGGAAGTCTCCACCTGGTGCCGGGCCCGCTCCAGGTCCCCAGGCGCAGCCGCGCCTAAGCGCTCACGGGCCCCGTTCGGCTTGTGTTTGTCCATGTGGCACTGCGTGTCCGAGTGAGACCTGTAGCGCACAGTCCTCAGCGCCCACCTATTACGCTCCTCCCGTGCCATCCATTGCCGGGGCAAATGTGAGTTGACCTGTATAGTTTCTCACATCACTAGATCTTGGAATAGGCGGATAAAATTCTTTCCTGTAACTGTTAAGTGATAGTGTAAAGATTCCATCAGCTTCTGTGATACTTCCCAAACTGTCCTCAGTAATGTTTTCCCTATCTCTATCGTAGCAAATATCATGCCATTTTATAATCAAGTGCCTTTTCAGGATTTTCACCAGACTTTTATTTCTTTGGGAGAAAGCACTACTTTTCATCTTATTTTTGTGCCTCTGGGGCCTGGTATGACCTCGCACATTGGAAACACTTGGTATTTGTTCAATGTATTTGATTTGTCAATTTATAACAGCACAAAAGAAATAGCCTTTCCTAAATTAAAAACTTCCATTATCTGTAAACACTTTGAAAGATAATGAAAAGGTATCACATACTGGTGGGGTGCGGTTAATAAAACACATAATCACGTGGGATTCATATTCATAATGCGTCAGGTATTTCACCAAAGAAAACATAAACTGACACAATGAAATGGATTTAAAAATCTCAGTATGATGTTTAGAGAAGATCACATCTGTCCCAATTTGCAGTGTCAACTGGAAACAAAAAATCAGAGGAATCGCCAAGTCCAGTGCTGGAAAAGGGGCTGTTCTGTGCATTCTCTTTCAAATTGCCAGTGGAAGGGTGAATGGAGGCATCTGCTCTGGAAACAGCCTGGCATCCGGTGGTAGAGCGGACTATTTACATATCTCTCGCCCTGGCAGTCACTTAGGAGGAGAAGCGTTTATACCTGCGGACGGTCAGAGGCAGCTAAAGAAATGTCTCAGCAGTAAAATAACAAACTGTTCTGATCCCTCTATCAGTCTCACCACCCCCAAGTAACCCTGTGCTGAGAATCGACCAAGATGTCTTTCGGTGGGTGACTGACAAGAGAGTGGATAAGTCACTCTGATGAATCCTCGCAGTAGAAAGGGAGAGAACGTAACTGCAAGGACACTAGTGTTATAGGCAACGTAGGTTCTTCTTAATAGCATGATGTGGAGCGAGGGAGCCAGAGCCAGGAGACAGGCACGAGCTCAGAGCTTGACCAAGCTAAGCACTGTATTACCTGTGCGTGGATATGTGTTTCAGGATTATTCTCACTCTCGAAAAGGGGAGGATGATCTAAAGGCAAAACTAATAGCTTCGCCTACTCCTGAGGAGAAACAATGAGAGGCAGTGGCTCATGAAGGGATATGTGTGAGTGTTAATGTTTTCAGTTCTTGTATTAATGGTGAATTTGTTGCGATTTTTAATGGAAGTAAGACAAATAACAGCTATGCACAGACTAATGATAATTTATGAGTGAGGATCGGGCTTGACCTGATTGAATCAATGCATGTGTGCATTTTTACATACATCCGTGTGTGTGTGTGTGTGTGTGTGTGTGTGTACAAATGGGTTTGTTACCAGCTTCTGCCAAAGAAATCTCACTCATTTTCTGTGTGATTCAGCTTCTCTTCGGTCAGTGCTGTAGTTTTTCCTCATTTGCATAACTGCGGTTTGTCTCTCCCTGGAACAGAAAGCAATTTAAAAAGTAAATCCATTGGTTAAATTAATTCATAAACTCATATATTTGGCTTCTACTCCTTTCTGTAAGAGTTCTTAGCTTTGTGAAGTGATGAGTCTCAATCTCAGGTGCTGAATCGAAGACTTCAGAGATTTAGATCCTGCAAGATGTGAAAATTCAAGAACATGCTAACTTTTTACTTTTGTTTATGATTGCGGTAAGGACAGGTAATCTTAAGGTAAAGAGAAGCATATGTGACCTTGGCCTTAGAAGGAAAAGATGACCCTCTCTGGAGATGTCCAAATCAAATACTTTGACATGAAGCAAACCAGAACAAAACAGAGCATCCCAAATTAGAGAGAAAATCTAAATTAGATAAATCTAAATTAGACCAAAATTAGGAGAAATAAGTAAAATAAAGCAGAGGTCTTTTTCCATAATATAACACAGGACCACATAATGGAAATATAAAATTGTCTGTCTAATTCCTGGCAAAGGCAACAAACATAAGAAACATGACTAATACTTCATAGGTTTTCACCCACTTCCAGTCCATGTGGGTAGGAAGTATATATTTTTGAGACAAATACACAGATTGCTTGTCCCAGCTCTCTGAATAGTTGATCTCTAGTCAAGAACTTAAAATGAATTTATTCATTATATAGCCCTGCCTGTGTTTTTATACCTGTTCAGTCAATATGTAAAGATGTTTTTAAAAAAACAGCTTAACAGTCTGAATATGGCTTTTGTTTCCCTTTAAAATTTTGAAAACTCTGGTAATAATTTAAGTGCATTTCAAAATGAAGTCAGGTCCACTGCTGTACCATCCTGAATGCACCTGAGAGAATATGAGCTTTAGCAAGTCACACTCTTAATGTACCTACACATTTGCAGATAAGTCAAAAGTGGCTACTAGTGGTTTTATTGTGGAAACATTCCCATAAAATAGACTCACGCTCCTGAATTAGAACCAGCAGAATATTACAATAAGCTCACAACAACCATTGTAAAAAAGGAAGTCAACATTTTGTGTACATTTTGGACAGTGGTCTTGGTCCTGTGTTTGGTGTAGACATTTCCAAGTATGACTTTTCAAGAGTACTCAGGTATTGATGTCCTCCATAGCTGCTGGCACAGTCCTTTGAGATAAGCAACAAGAAAAGAGACCAGGAATTTTCTCCTTTAACCTGACAGACTAAGCAGGAACAAGACACACTTGAGTCCCATATGAAAAAGGGTTGGCTGTGGAACAGGAAGCCAGCTGTCAGAGAGAGAATGGACCGTTCCAGTCAGATCCTCCAGCTGGCCCCAGAATGTCCCTGTAGGAGGCTCCAGCCCCTCGTGCCTGACCTTCCATGCTTGGGAGGGTGGGCACGTCAAAGGAAGGCACCGGCGCACAATGGCTCCTTCTCAGAGCTTGGTACTTGCGTGGGGAAAACTATGAAATTAGTCACCAGATGGTTGGATGTGGAGCGCAGTTTGCAAACTTCCACTTGAATAATATTCAAGTCTTCAATCTATGCCCCCTGAAAGCTTCTGTAAGACAAAGAAAGGCAGCCAGGATGCTATTTCACGTATTTCTCTCACATATTTTCCAAGTGAGTTCCATTCCAGAAAGCAAAGAAGCTGCTACTTGGCAGGACAGCGAGTGCCCGAGGACCGGCCGGCGTGGGCCCGGCTGCAGTCTACGGCGAGCTCTGCCCGTCCTGACAGTGGTCTTGGCCTCATCCTGAACTCATCCTCTCTGCTCTGCCCCAGTGTCCGTCGCACAGTAAATAGTAGGAATTACTATAAACAGCAAGGGTGCAGTTTTGATGACTTATCGCTTTCCATATTCTACAAATGGAATCTTACACTGTACCTTAAAATGGGCTATAGTACATGAACTCCTTCAACCGTGCAGAAAGTGAAAATGTATATTATAGAGATCGTTGCTGTCTGTAAAATGGCTGATAAGGACTCACCGAAGGAGTTTCAAATGCCCTACAAAGCTTTCTGAGCAGCAGGAAAATCTCTCTACGAAGGAACATGTCAAAAGTTCTTGGGTGCTAGAAATCAAGCTTCAAAAGCTTTTGTGCTAATTGTTATACATTTTGGACATTATTAATATGTATCTTGAGGGATTATCAGTATACATCCAGCGAATAGTTACTATAATTAACATGATAAATACCTGCTGAAGGATTTGAAGATAGCTACCATAATTCTAAATATTGAGACCCTTTTATCTCCAGTACATTTAAAAAATCTCGAGGTTTTACCTACACACAGACACACACACACACACAAATTCCTGAATCATTCTATACACAATAGCAAGCCATTGTTTTCATTACCAGCATTTGTGTTTGATTTAATCGCAAACACGATTGTGGGAAGAACAGGGCAATTGCTCACAGAAGGAGCATTTGGCTTTGGGGTTTGTAATAATGTTTGACTCTTCCCACGCTTTGATTACCATACCAGTATCTCAGGGGAAGAAAATACAGTGGACAGTCAATAAAAATACTGAATTTTAAAAAGGTCAGCTGCATAAGGGACTAAGTTTCTGATGCTTTACCATTTTCATTTGAAAAATCTGCCCCACTTGGGAAAAGAGAAGTTGGAAACCATTCTAATGGTTGTGCCTGATTAAAGGAATTCTGTAAATAATAATTACCATTTTTGCAACTATTCATTCAGAGAAATGGCATGAATTTCCTTTATATAAATTCATGTTTTTTTAAGAAAAGAAAGAAAAATTCTGTGATTTTCTGTTTATTGGCAAATCCCGTTCCTCCTTAACACCCATGTTGTGCTTGGTGCCTTGGGGCTCTGACTCGGGTCTGCACCCCTGGGAGCCAGGGCTTTCCTGAGCACGGGAGGGGGGGTCATCTCTTGATCTCCCTATGGGATCCATTTCTGCAGTCTGCTTTACAAATCTGTGAACCACAAATGCGATGGCACAGAATTAGCAAAATGTGCCCCAGAACAGTGGAACCATCTGCTAATCCCAGCTACCTGGAAGGCTGAAACAGGAAGATTCCGAGTCTGTGGCCAGCCTGGGCAATTTAAAGAGATTCTGTCTCAAGATAAAATGCAATAAGGGATTAAGGGTGTAACTCACTGATGTCTGGGGTCAATCTTCTTTACTAAAACAAACAAGAATATGAAGCTGACAAAAGAGAGGGAAATTTGGGGGCATTCTCTTCTGTGTGTGTGTGTGTGTGTGTGTGTGCATGCGTGCGTGTGCACGCGTAGAGGGGCCTTGAAAATTCTCTGTGTTCCCTTGGCCTCCCTTCAGCCTAGTTTGACACATAGTTTTATCTTTATAAATCATCTTACAAACAAAATAATAGTTATTTTAATCCTAGGAAATGGAAAACTGAAAAACTGAAAAGGGTATAGGAAGGATAGCGCATAGTTTAAAATTCTGCATGCTAACTTTAGGCTTGTACGAGTCCCCCGTTCTCATAAATTTCTCAAGTATTTAAAAGGTGCCCTTCACTGAGCATATCAGTATTATTCAGCTTTGTATAGTTTAAAGATCTCCCTAATACTCTTAAAAGGTTAATCAAATTTAATGAGATTGTTAAACTGATCAATATTTCTTTTATAGACACATTTTTCACTTGGTCTCCTGGAGGAAATTCTCCAAGGGAGAAAGAAACAAGGTTCAGTAGAAAATGGAGTATAATGAAAACACTAGGGACTCACCTCCATTTTCCCATTAAATTTCTCTTTTAGATTTCTGATTACTGATGCTAATGTATCCTAATGGAACATGGGAGCTAATTTATTATACTTTCAGATTCAATATTTTCTCTAGCTGGTCAAAGCCTAAGCAGTACAGTGATTTTCCATGACTAC
>PVIC010050116.1:0-12885 GCA_004025085.1 Thryonomys swinderianus | reverse complement strand
AGCTAAGCAAAGAGTAGCCTGAAAAATAATTCCTAGTATTAAATATATATTCATATATATTCATAAAAATAATTCAAAACCCTAAAATAATAAAAAGTAAATAAGGAATGATATATTAGAGACATGTATACTTAGATGATAAATTAGATACATTTACACTTAAATGGATGTATCTTGAGGACACTCATAAGTGAAATAAGACAGATGTGTAAATACCATCTTATTTCTCTTCTATGAGAAACTAAAGGTGTAAATGAGGTCCAGTGTATATGACAGATATTATGAAATAAGAAGAAAATGTTCCAGGGCAAAAGGAAAAGGAGGTAGGGCAAAGTAAAGAATGGAAAAAAATTGATAGTAAAAAAATGGAAACAAAGCTTATGTACATAGAGATTGGGGTGGTAGGGTAAACAGGGGAAAGGGAAAAAAGAGAATCAACATATGTCATGTATAGGAACAATTTTTTTTTTTTTGAGACAGGGTCTCGCTTTGTAGTTCAGGTGGCTCTGAGCTCATTATGTAGCCCAGGCAAGCCTTGAACTCAGCAATCTTCCTGCCTCTGCCTCCCGAGTGCTGGTATGACAGGCGTGAGCCACCACACCCGGCAGGAACAAATTTTTAATGTTGAATGAGATCATAATGTATATGCAATATGTACCAGTAAACTCAATTTTTTTTTTTTTGAGACGGGTCTCGCTTTGTAGTTCAGGCTAGTTCTGAGCTCACTATGCAGCCCAGGCAAGCCTTGAACTCAGCAATCTTCCTGTCTCTGCCTCCCGAGTGCTGGGATTATAGGCATGAGCCACCACGCCCGGCAGTAAACTCAATTTTTTAAAAGTAAATTAGAAAAAAGTAGAATAAAGAGAAAATTAAAATCAGAAATCAAAGTTAGACTTCCATTTTCAACTCTGACATGTGTTTGGAAATCATCACTTGATCCTTCAAAAAGCAAGGGGAAAAATGGGGCCAGAGATTTAGCTCAGTGGTTCCAGTGCCTGTGTCGCAAGTGCAAGGTCCTGAGTTCAATCCCCAGTAACCACATACAATGCTGGGCGTGATGACTCACGCCCACCAGCCATCAATACCACATACCACAGTGCCGGGCCTGGTTGCTCATGCCTGTAATCCTAGCACTCTGGAGGCAGAGACAGGAGGATTGCTGAGTTCCAGGCTTGCCTGGGCTACATAGTGAGCTTAGGGCCAGCCTGAACTACAAAGTGAGACCCTGTCTCAAAAAAAAAAAAAAAAAAAAAAACACAAAGGGAAAAACTGAATGAACTTAAAAAGTCGACAATTTTTCTTGAATCTAGCAGAGAATTATGTCATAGGGCAAACCAACCCTGTAATCTAAAGAATCAAGATGCATAGAAAATTTAAGGCAAGATCTGAAACAGAAGTTGCTAGGTCCATAAACTATTGAAAACAATTAAATGTTAATTTTGATTTTGCCAAATTCATGGAAGCTGAGTATGAACTACCCTGAAGTTGAGACACTCCTCACTATTGTGAGTGTTAGCTGTAGTATCTGGTTTTCACAGTAAAGACATAAGAATCTATTTCTTCTATTTCTGACCGGAGGCGAAAAAAGTTACCACTTTGAAAATGCTCAGAGCATTCCCTTTAACAAATTCTCTAGGAAAAAGTTTTCAACAAACTTAAAAAAAGAAATCACTGTGAATTATCCAGATGGACCTTAAATTCATATTAAAAGTATCCTTTTAGTGAAACAGAGATATTAAAGATGGGAGAATAGATGTCCATGTAGAGAATAAAGACTAGAGAAGTTCACTAACAAGCCCAGGAATGACAACAGATAACACAGCTAGAAGCAAAAAATAATATATTCTGTCTGGAGTCTCCAGAGAATGCGTCCCTGTCAATATCATGACTTAAGACTGCTGGCCAAAGAACCATGGGGGGAATACCTTTGAATTGTTTGGGGGTAACCAAATTTATTATTTTTCTGATTTACAACAGTTACCAGAAACTAATACAGCCATTCCAAAAGTCAAGTGAAACCACAACCTAATGTGAAGAAGCAAGCCTCAGAAGCAAGAGTGATTATGATACTGGTTTCAGAAGTACTGGCTAGATAGTGAAAACAATAATAATTCAGGAAACTAAAGAAAATGCAAGGCCAACTGGTAATACAAGCTACAGAAGAGATCTCTAAGAAAGAATCAAATAAAAGTCTTAGAAATAAAATATTGCAGCAGAATGAAAAGTGCCTTTTGGAGGCATATAAGCATATTTAACCAGAGAGAGGGACAAGTTAGTGACTAAGTTTGAAGATAGATCGATAGAAACCTCCCTAATAGAAATTCAGAGGGAGAAACAGATGAACAAACAAATAATGTGTTACTTATTGAAGAGCCTAACAATTTTAAAATACAGGGTAAGCATAATTCAAATAGCAGAATAAGTGGAAAGAAAGAACAGAACAGCAACCAAATTTTAGATCTAGAAAATTCAAGAGAAAACCAGAGCAGGATAAATAACAAAAAATCTATACCCAAGCATATCATATTCAAACTTCAGAAAAACAAAAACAAAGAGAAAATCTTGGAAGACAACATAGAGAGGGGGAAAAAAAAAAACATCTATGGAGTAGGAATAAGAATTACATTTTATTTCTCATTTAGCAGCCATGTGAAACATATAGTGTTAAAATATATACCATAGCTGGATGTGGTGGCTCACGCCTGTAATCTCTGTACTTGGGAGGCAGAGACAGGAGGATTGCTGAGTTCAAGGCTTTCCTGGGCTACATAGTAAGCTCAGGGCCAGCCTGAACTACAAAGTAAGACCCTGGCTCAAAAAAGAAAAAAAAATATATATATATATTTATTTATATGCCATATTTTTCTATATTCAGTGAAGTTATCCTTCTAAGTGAAAGAAACAGAAGTTTTCTCAAACAAACAAAAAAGAGGGACATCGTTGCCAGAATTTGAATATACAGGTAGATTTCACAGGGTAGTACAAGGATTGTTGTTATGGTTTAGATCTAAAATATTTCCCAGAAGCTTCATCTGTGCAAAGGAGGGGTTTCAAAAGGTAATTGGATCATGGAGGCGATACATTCACTGTCTGTTAATCCATAGATGAACTGATCGCTCATTGTGCTATTAGGAGGTTGGCTCAGATCCAACGAGGTGGATCACCTGAGACATGACCTGTAAGGTTGTATTCATATTCGTGGTTCCTCCCTTCACTCTGCTTCTTGCTTGGCAGGGCATCAGCATCTTTGCCATTATGCCCTTCCACCATGCAATTTGTGCCTTGAAGCCATCCGCCATGGACTGAAGCCTCTGAAACTGGGAGCCAGAATAAACCTCTCCTTTAATTTATGAATACTGAATATTTTGTTCCAGTGATGGAAAAGTGACTAATAGTCTGTCTTTTAAGAAATAAAATATTAAACCAATACAAATTAAGTCGTTGTGCAGCTAAGCCTGACCCTTTCCTTCAGTAGATAGCTACTATTCTGAATTTGAAACTTAGATTTGAAACTTCTACATTTTGATACATGTAATTCTAGTTCTATAACCAATTCTGTCCAGATGATGACAAAGTATGAAGTCCACAGATAAAGGAATGGGGAACATACCCAAGATAGTCTATTAGAAAGAACACAAAAAGTTCCCATTGTAAGACCCAACTTGCCATAAAAACAGCCATTTTGTTAAAAACCTTGACTTGTATCCTGTAACCTCCCTGTGAACTCAGAATTTGTCTCCTTTGAAACAGTCCACCCAACTGATGCACACAGCCGCAGATTGTATGTTTTTAAAATGTACTATTCTATAGTAACCAGTGATCTAACTGTTGCTATTGGCTTTTGTAATGACTTGGTTCTGCACTTGAACAATAGAATGATCTAATCACTTCTACATAAAAACCTCTTGGTAACAGGTGTGGGGATACATTTTGCCTTTAAATACTGTGTGTCAGTCTAAGTGGGCACCTTCTTCCGCATGGAAGGATGGCCCTCTGCTGAGTAATAAAGCTCTTGGTTGGATTTTAAGATTATGTCGTGTCCTGAGAGATTGTCTCTGTGGGATGTGGGCACAATACCCATGATATGTATATAAATAGTACTATATCACAATAAAAAATAAACTATCACACTGACTTCATCAATTCCTCCCATTCAGAGATCTGTATCAGAAAGGAATCCAGTTTCCTGCTTGGTCACCATTCACCTAACCCTGGATGGTCAATGGGGATTGACAGAGAGGTTGCTGGGAACGCTAACTCCCACTTTGACAGTGATAGCCACTCTAGTTGCTTTTTACCAGTGACAGGGTACACATTATTTTTTAGAATGTAAAAGGAATAGAGAAAGAAAGCAGTCATTTTGCCATACTTATCTCTCCATAGAGAGGTGAACCAGCCCCATTTGGCTTCCAACACTATACACAATTCTCTTTTCCATCTAGGTTCTTGTTCTGAAGATGAAGTCCACGAACACAATGATGGGGAAAGAACCAAGAAAATACAAAGAAACACTATTGCTAACCAAGAGGGGCTCCAAGGAAGGATGCTAAGGAGTTTTTCAAATCAAGTGTTTCTATAAACCTTCTCAGAATACTTTGAGAGGGTGCATGAAACAATGTGGTTGCTGCATAGGTAGGTTTGGTGTTTTGTTTTGTTTGGTTTGGTTTGGTTTGGTACCCGGGATTGAACTTAGGCCCTTGACAGTACAAGGTTGGTGTGGTACCACTTGAGCTAAATCCCCAGTCCTTAGGTAGGTTTTTGACATAGAAGGAACAGACTTCCCTTATGCCCCAATTTCCAGAGCTTACTTCAGTTTACCCAGGCCCTTACCCTTTGAAACAACATGCTTACCGTTTTTAGTTAGGCCTCTGATGTCAGGAGGACATATTTCCCCTGCCATCTAGCTTCTGGGCACAGACTTCAGGAAACCTCTTTCCCTTGTGTTCTAATTTTTCCATAGCTCCTCTCAGTTCATTCAAATTTCTACTCTATTTTTTTTTATCACCAGGTCTCAGTTCTACCTAAGGTAGAATTATATCGCAACACTGTAAGAGGTGTGACCAAAAAGTATGTTTATATTAAACCTTTATTACACCAAAAACCATTGTTATTAATGCCCTTTCAAATATCCCCCATGTTTTGAACATGCTTATACCATTGTTCTTGGCACTTTTGGAAGCAATTCTAGATGTCCTCTTTCATGAATTTATCTTGGTTGCTCTGTCATGCCCACCTTGATGTCCTGGACTGATTTAAAAGGTTCGTGGAAATTTCTGTCAAATAAACACATTAAGGTGGGTACTTGTTCCCTTTATTCACAGTATCTGGCTCCACTGACTTTGGGCTCTTCTATTAAATAATCATAAAATGTAAAGATTTGAATCAAGCCAGTCAATGCCACAAATGAGAGAGGACTTCCAGCAGTACTTCAGAGAGTGAGAAGAACTTTAAATGTGTTCAAAGTGGAGGGAGTATCTTGAGGGGGATTAATGGCAATATGTCTTTTACTGTGATAGATTTTTAAGTTTTAAATGTTCACCACAGTATTCAATCATAGTTCAGTGTCACACTTTTGAAATATCTCCATATGTCTCATTGACATATTTATTAGTGCCTTAAAAAAAAAAAGCTTTTATTTTGCATCACTCTTGAAAAAGCTGTTGAGTATAGAGCTCAGCAAATGTATATTTACCTGAACAGACTGAAAACCATCTCACTATCTTCTGGTTTTAGTTGCGAAGGTAAGTCTATTTTTTCACTTCTTTTAAGCAGTCTTTTGTCTTTCACTGAAGTTCTCACATCCACAATTCTGCAATTTTCCTAGATTCTATTTCTTATCTGCTGTACTATAGTATTGTTTCACTTTTAAGTATCTGAAAAATATGGGCCATTATTTGTTTGAATACTACCACTCTCCCATTTTTATCCCACAACCCTGTTCTATGCCCTTGCAGCATCCAGTTAAATATGCTTGCTATAGTAATTTCATCCTTCAAGTTTCTTGATAATTATTTTGTATTTGCATCTGTTTGTCTGATATGATATCTCATTCTAGTCTATTTTTGCTTTCAATATTTTTGTGTAATATCTAATTTGATGTTATGCTCAAAGATTGAATCTTAAGGTACATTTTTATATTATTTATTTCCTTTTTAGTTTATTGTTTCCTATGTGTTCTTATTGTAAGGTCCCTCTAAGTTTCTTAAAACTAAAACCATTAATTTATATTCTATGTGCCATTAATTTTAACATCTGAAAAACTTTATAGCACTAACTCCATACATTTTTCAGCTAATTCTCAAAATGACTTATTTTCTTTATTTGTTGGCACATTCCTTGAAACTTATCTGACCAAATGTCTTTGTGGTTGGTCAAAGGTAGGGTCCTACAAAACAAAACAAAACAAAACATAATTCTTTCTGTTTGTTAATGCCAACCAACACTAGACTGGCCATAGGGGTAACTGAAACTGTGGCACCTTTGCTTTTTCTTTTCTTTTGGTCCTCTTTTATGAGTACATGTTTGCAGAACATAATAATCACTTTTATTATGGGGAATTTGTTCATGTATATAACATGTTTTAATTATTTTTCTTCATCCCTTTCCTGTCTTCTCCAATTCTTCTTCCTCTCTCTTTTCTAGCCATTCTTCCTTCCCCTTCCTTCTCTCACCTTCCCATTTGCAAAAGCTCTACTTTCTGATAGATTATTGTACAAAAACTTTGCTTCATACACAAATTTATAAGCTATTTCAAATATTACATAAAATTACCTTCAGGCTAAAACCACAAAGGTTAGTATGAAATATAAATGAGTTTCATGTTTAGACTTGGTTCCAACCCCGACCCCACAAAATGTAAACATATATGTAAATGTTCAAAAGTTAATAAAAGTCAAAAATTTAAAACATTTCTCATCCTAGGCATTATTTAGAATAGGGGATATAATATATGTATGCATCCTTTTCAGTTGGTATAAGAGAGCTATAATGGACTGATTACCCCAGTCTTCTTAAAATTTAAATGCTGAAATTCTAATACCCAGTGTGTTAACATTAAGAGTTGGTTTTGTGACATAATTAAGTTGTGAAGGTGGTTTACCTTTGTTCTATTTCTTATCTGTTCTACTCATGAATGGGACTTGTGTCCTTAAGAGTAGAGGTCACAGGAAGCTTGTGTGTGTGTCCTTTCCATCATGTGAAAGTACCTATAGCAGGTACTGTCTGTGAGGAAGCTGGCAGGCCCTGACAAACACTGAAACAGTGAATGTTTTTATTTTGTAATTTTTTTTTTAATTTTGGTGATACTGGGTATCAAACTTGGGCCCTTGTGCTTGCAAAGTAGGCACGGTACCACTTGAGCTAAATCCCTGGCCCTTAATTTTGGATTTCTTACCCTCCAGAACTGTGAGAAATAAATATTTGTTGTTTATACAAGATCAAGTCTATGGTATTTTTTTTTTTTTGAGACAGGGTCTCGCTTTGTCGTTCAGGCTGGCCCTGAGCTCATTATGGAGCCCAGGCAAGCCGCTGCGAACTCAGCAATCCTCTTGTCTCTAGGTCTATGGTATTTTGATATACCAGACTGTTGCCCAGCACCAGTATCCTCGCAACAACACACACAAAGATAGCCTCTAATCATAAACAGCCCCATCACACAGCTAAACCAATCACTTCAAACTACGTCACCAGGAGCCAACCTATCTCCTTGCGACAGCTCCCTTTTTCCCCTCCCGTCCTCTATAAAAGAAGACGCAATAAAGAAGCAGCTTCCTCCTTAGGCCAAGAAACAGTGTGCTGATTCTTGCCTCCCGCTCACCCTCTCGCCAGCGCAACCCCACTTAACAGCAACAAAACAAAGACCACAACAAAGACAACTGACACCCAAACAGGGGACCCTGCTGTGGTTAATCCTCCCCCTTCTCGGGTGAGTACTCTGTCTGTTGCAGACCATTTCATTCAGTACTGCTGGACCCCTGTTCGTCTGGTCCACCTTTCTTTTTCGGACCCTTCAGGACCCCCGGTCTCAGACACCCAGCCGGTGACTGGCCCCCTGGCTCCCATGTCTTGCGAAGCCCTCCTACAGCCCTCCCCTGCCGCTGTTTTTTCTTTTCCTCTACCTGTTTCTCTTGTCATTGACTAGTTTCGGTTTCCCCCCTCTGCGATTCCCCCACATACCTCTGTACTAACTTCGCCTTTTCTCTCCTTCTCCTCTTCAGTCTCTGCACTCTTGTCTGTTCCGGTTAGGGCCCTCTCATACCCTGGGTAATGGTCCTGTATGGCGCCAAATCCTCTCAAAATGGCGCAGAGCCGCCTCAGCCGCTCAGCCGCCCAGCCGCCTCACCCTCCCCCCACCCACCGCTCAGCGTCTCTTCCGGCTTCTTCTCCCGATGCTCCACCCACATGTGCGGCCCCGCCCAAGCCTCCTGGACTATCCCCCTCCCCTTCCTTCTTCCTGCCCCACCCTGAAAGATGACTCTGACGATGTGCCTCCCCCCACCTTTGCGCGCTCGCCAGCCTTGGGCGCTGCTCCATTAATAACCCTTCTGAGGTCAAGTATATTGGGTACCCTCTAACCCTAAGATGTGGAAAGACCTTCGGACAGCTGTCACCGATCACGGCCCTCAAAGCCCCCCTGGCCCTACAATTGCTTGATAGTTTTGCACAAGGGGTCAGACGTCCTAAAGACTGGCTAGACTTTGCGGGCGCTTGTTTACAACCTGGAGATTTCCTGGTCTTTAAGGCCATGTTCTCTGGTGAGTGTGAACAGCGAGCCCACATTAATGTAGCCGCGCAGCCCCCTGTTCCAATAACAGCGGACCAGCTCAAAGGTGTCAGCCCAAATGTTCAACTTATTGTTCAGGCTGCATTTAACTAACCCTATTTCAACCAGGCTTGTGATTGTGCTCTCTGAGCCTGGCAAAAAATACCCTCGTGGTGCAGCTTAGTCCCTCTGTCTAAACTTGTCCAAAAGACTAATGAAAACTTTCCTGATCTTTGTCAATGTGTCATAGAGGCAGTTACCCCCAAAGTTGCCCACCTGGACACTCGTGACTCTGTGATCAAAGACCTTATATTTGAAGGGTCTCAAAAAATTTATCAGCTATTGCCTCTTTGCACCAGGCATCCCTTGATGACTAGGTTCTTGCTACCAAAGACATTGGAACTCCTGCTGCCTAGTTTTGGTTTCACAACTTGATGACAGGTTCGCTGTAGCGCTAACACCCCCAGATGCCAGCCTCTTACATGTTGGCACTGCTGTCTGCCAGGTCATGTTTATGCCTTCTGCCCACTGTGCTCATCCTCCATTCCACCCCCAGCCCCCTCGCCTGCTAAGACACACCCCAATCCTTCCTCTACAGCCTCCCCTCGGCCCTCCACCCCTTGCCCGCGGTATGCAAAAGGATACCACTGGAACCGTGACTCCCGTGCCAGTATCATAAAGGTGACTCCTGCTCTTTCCACTCCCCCCTCTGCTTCTGACCCTGTCCCTTTAAACTAATAGTGGGGCAGTTCCCAGCCCACTCAAAGGGAATGTCCCTGCTACAAAAGCCCTTAAACCAATGTCTCCTCATCAGGTATATTGGACCATACCTATAAATACCTTTAAACCATGGCTTACCCTGTTTTGTGCAAACAAAAAATTCAAACTTCTCCTTGATGCTGGAGCAGATAAAACCATCCTATGTAAAGAAGAGATCTCCCCCAACTGGCCTCTAGTCCCAGGCCTGCCAGTCAGGGGGGTTGGTGGTACAAGCCCATCTTGGACCACCTCGTCTCCCATTAGCTGGAGTCACCCTGATGATCACTGGGGAAAATTTAGCCCCTTGATTTTAGAAGATATGTCTAATAACTTGCTTGGTTGTGACTTACTTGAGGGAATGGATACAGTCCTCACTATTGACGACCTAAAGCAGCACCCCCAATACTAAAGGCCACTGCTAGTCTCCTTCCGTCAATCTCCATTCAGCTACATTGGACCTTAGATGCCCCTATATAGGTTGAGCAGTGGCCCTTGCCTTTATTTAAACTTGATGCTCCACCGTCTTGTTAACCAAGAATTACAGGCCAGCACATCAAGTCCATGGAATATCCCTGTCTTATTAATTCAGAAAAAGAAAGGTAGTTTTCAGTTCCTCCATGATCTCAGGGCAATCAACAGGACCATGAAATACCTGGGACCAATTGGGATTCCTATGCCTGTCAGCCATCCCACAGGATAATATATTGCCTCCTTAGACATCAAAGACTGCTTCTTCTCTATTCCATTACATGAGGCAGATCGACAGTGCTTTGCCTTTACTATGCCCCCCCCCCAACAGTCAGGAGCACCCATTAAGATGCCACTGGCAGGTACTTTCCCAGGGAATGAAAAACAGTCCCACAATCTGCCAAAACCAAAAGACGTCCTTGCTAGGTGAAGAGGAGGACACCACCTAGGGGCCTAACTCTACGAATTTATATGCAGCTTTTGGTGTACAGGTGTAGTTTGTCATGGCACGTGATGTCTGGTGCTGTTTTCAAACTTAATCAGCATATGGAAATGAAGCTATGTAATTGCTGCTGCTGCTGCTGCTACTAGGCTTCTTCTGTTCAGGATTTTAGTTATTTGTCTTTTGTGCTCCAAGCCTTTGTCGTATGACTTTCATTTCCTGAATCTCAGTTTACCCAGACCCTTGCTCTAATCTCCTTTTCCTCTGTCTCTTGATCTGACAAAGAGACGGAAAACCTCACTTGCTGCAGATCAACACCTCACCTGTGCAGTTGTGTAAAGGGCTTTTGCAATAAGGAACAGAGAGGACAATGCCATAATAGACATTTCCAGGCTGGCTATGTTGCTCACAGCCATCTCCCACACCCTCCCTGCCTTGTAGAAAGGAAATGGGGCTTCAGTCTCCTGGTATTAGTGTCTACATATTCTTTCCATTCACTGGCTAGTAGTTATACCAGAGGCATGAAGTATAGGGAAATAACTTGTCTGCAAAGGAAAACAATTCCACTTCAAAGTTTGATTGTGTCAGTTATTGTGTTCCTGTCTAAACTTTGGAAAAATACAAGGAAGTGAAATAAATTTGATGGTTAGCTGTATAATTTAGCAAGATATTTGGAAAGTTGCTAATCATCTATCTTTAATGACAGATAACGTACACCCATGTTTATAGCAGCTCTGTTTGTGATAGCTAAATCTTGGAAACAACCCAAATGCCCATCAAACTGGAGACTGGATAAAGAAGATGTGGTTTTTCTATAAAATGGAGTATTACTCTGTTTTAAAGAATGATAAGTTTAAGTCATTTATACTCAAATGGATGTACCTTCAGGACATACATATAAGTGAAATAAATAGGTCACAGATGTGTAAATACCATGTCTATTCTCTGGTATGAGAAACTGAAGATGTTAATGAGTTCTAGAATGTATGATGGATATTGTGAAATAGAAATATTCAAAGGGAAATGTGGAGGAGTGAGTAATGAGGGGTAAAGAAAAAATGTGATGGTAATGACATAACAGTAAGATTGTGATGAAGATTAAATGAAACTGTAAAATTAGACTTAGTATATAGTTTTAATTCACTGTCATAGGCATTCTTCATTTGGGAAATTTCAAAGGAGAATCTAGATGAAAATCTTACTCAGCTTCCAGAAATCTTCCTGTATAAAAGTAAGCAAGAATTGGCTTTGGAGCCAGGCTGATTTGCAGACCAGGTGGTAGTTTATGTCTTTCTTGTTATTCTTTACCTTTTGCTTTCCTCATCTCAATCAACTGCACTTAACCAGGAAAGCTTATTCTGATATCTTTTCCTCTTCACTGACTGAAAGGCTTATTCTCCATTCAAATGTGTTACTCAGCCTGTGTCAGCCTCTTAAATCTTTTCTCTGCCTCTCACATTAGTGCTAAGTTGCAAGTTGCATTATCTTAATGAGACATCTTGATAATAAAGCGCCAAGTCTGTGATTCCAAAGAAGAAAAATCAGTCTCTCATGTAGGGGTAGTTGTTCCCATGAGCTCAGAATCACCATTGATCATGAACCTGTTTCCAGAGAGGAAGCAGGAATTCTTCCAGGTGAATGATGGCAGAGAATCTTTCAAAACTATGTTTAAATTCAGTTTTTACTGTCTCTTCTCACAGTAGAGTCTATCCCAAAGGCATTGCCCATGGTGCAGTTAATCATTTAGAAGAAAAATGATTTAGCAGAGATATTAAAGATCACATTTGACTTTGTCTGGTCATTGAGCTCCCTCAATGGTACACAGAACAGAAGGCTACCTACACAGTGTGACTTGAAGTACATTAGGAAATATCTTTTCATGCTGAAGTACTACCTTCTATATATTATTTCACCACTGCTGATGACTCTTACTGTGAAAATGTAAATATCTAATACAGTGACTTGGTTAAATGAGAATAGCAACTATATCTAAAAAAGGTTGCCTATTCCAGAAGCTCATAGGCAGATTAAATAATTCTGAAATATTCTCAGAATATTGGCTATCCTACGAATCCAACCCACCCGTGTTCCATTGGATAGCAGCCAATCAAAAGTTACATGAATATTTATTGCCATGGACTAATATTATATTTTGCTCAATCTTTAAATCATGGATTCATCTATGGGTTATAATTCATCCTTCACTAATCAAAGAACTTCCTCAGGTCAAAGCATTTAGGTTTCCTTCAGATTTCAAATGTGCACAAAACACAAAAAGAGAAAAAGAGAGGATACTTTCTTCCTTCAGTTATTGAACAGAAGTACCATGTAAGGCATTTGTTTCCACAAAGGAATCCAGATCGAGGAGTAAGTCAACACACAAGGAGGGTGGAATAACAATTCATTGGAGTCTGTGTATACTGCATATGAATTCTTAGTTATATGTACCTATAAG
>PVIC010050115.1:0-12918 GCA_004025085.1 Thryonomys swinderianus | reverse complement strand
AAAAAAAAAAAAAAAGAATGCCCTACAAAATAATACAGCTACACAAAAACAAACTCACAGGGCATGGTGGCACATGCTTGTAATTCCAGCTCCTAAGAAGCTGAGACAAGAGGATCCAGGTGAGTTCAGGGCCAGCATGGGCTACACACAGTGAGTTCAAGGCCAGCCTGAATGACAGCATTAAGACAGTGTCCCCCACCCCCCCCAAAAAACAAAAAACACCCAGGGGCTACCTAACTTTCCGGTTCCCCCTTCTGTCTCTCTTAGGCAGAAGCTCTCTTTCCTAAAAAACCTTCCTACTCAAATCTCAAAAAAAAACACCTCATCGCAACATTTAGGATTCCACTCTCACCTCAGAAAAAGTACCAATACTGTCCTATAGAGAAATTCACAGGATAACCTCATTTATTTGTGTTCTATCTCCCTCCCTCCCTGCCTCTCTCCCTCTCTGTCCATCTGCCTCTCTCTCTCTCTCTCTCTCTCTCTCTCTCTCTCTCTCTCTCTCTCTCTCTCTCTCTGCCACAGGGAGACAAATTAAGCATTTAAGCATTTTAACTTTCTTTCCTCTGGCAGTCAATGCAAAACAAAGCACTCCAGCCTTCTGAGACAAGGTGATTGCAAAATCAAGTACCTTTGCAATGCAGAGGGATACATCTTGCAGCCAACAGAAAAGCTAACACTTCAGAATCCCAAATGTCAAGAAAAACTTAAGATGTAGCATAAGAGCTGATTATATATAGTTTAGGATAAAAAAAAGTTTAGGATGGGCTATTACAAAGCACTTAATGGAAATCCTGTATTATGGCTGCATCAAAATTCTAACTATAGCGCGTGGTGGCTCACGCCTGTAATCCCAGCACTCGGGAGGCAGAGGCAGGAGGATTGCTGAGTTCGAGGCTTGCCTGGGCTACATAGTGAACTCAAGGCCAGCCTGAACTACAAAGCGAGACCCTGTCTCAAAAAAAAAAAAAAATCTAACTATAGGCACATTACAGAATTCTAGAAAAACATTATCCTCAACCACAATTTGCACGCTTTTCATGGGCAATGTTAACTGCAGAGATGCAAAGCACACCTGAGTCTTTAGAGAGGGACGCAAAAACACTATGCTTTTGCCTATCAGTTTTGGTTACACACTGGGTTTTTTTGTTTTTTTGTTTTGTTTTTAAAGCAATAGAACACTCGTTAATCTTTCACTTACCCAAGTTATTAGAGTTTAAATCTATTATACTTACCAAAAGTATAACAGTTTTAAATGTCATCTAGTAAAACATCCTGTATTCTACCTCAAAACTGATGACAGTATCAAATGAGCTCTCTCCTAGTTAAAATTAAGGTTTGGTTTCAAATCACCGTCTTACATAGCCTAAGGCCCAATTATATATGAGTAAACTGATTAAGAAAACTAGGAAGCAAAATCACTCAATTCAATATCTTTCACTCTAATCACAAGATTTGCAAGTTTTACATGCGATTTATCACAGCTGTATTTCTTTCTCTTTGCTAAACATCCATTCTTTATTAGCCCAAATTTCAAAGCCACCAAGCCATCTAGTTGCATTACATAATTAGGATCATATTTCATCAATGTTAAGCATAGATCCACACTGAACAGATGCGCTGCCTTCCTTTCATGGCTCAAATTATTAGAAAAAGAACAGGAACTTTGCTTTTTAAGTAAAATACAATTATGTTTTAAAGTGACATTACATATTTATTCTCAATTCACGTTGGGATACTTGGTTTTAGAATACAGTGGAAAAGAGCATTTTGGTACAGAAGGTTCCAATGTGAAGAGGTTAAGAATTAAAACACAGGCTGGGAGTGGTGGCTCATGCTTATAATCGCAGCACTCAAGAGGCACAGGCAGCAGGATTGCCGGGAGTTCGAGGCTATCCCAGGCTACACAGTGAGTTCAGGTCAGTCTGAATTACAAAGCAAGATCCTGTCTCAAAAAACTAAAAAAACTAAAAAAAAAAAAAATAATAATAATAATAATAATAATCAATCAAACACAGTTCAAATATAGTATATGTGCTGCCGAAGCGAGCACCACAGTTCAAATATAAATCACAGAATTCACTGAAGTAAATAGAGTTTCAATTGAAGAGTAACTATTCCACAAGGATGACTACAAAGAATTCAAAACTGATTCATGGAGCAAATCCTGTTTTAGGTACACTAGAAATGCTCATTGAAAAGTGAATCAGTCATTAAACCCTCGCATACAGCACATCATCTAGTTACAGGAAAAAAAATTAAAACTAAAAACCTTAAATTAGGGAGAAATCCAAATGTCTTGAATTTCCTTAAAAGTAAAATATAGTTTTAAACCACATCACTACTGTCAACTATTTAACAAGTAGGTAGCTCACTATGTGGCTTATCAAAAAGCCTCACCTCTGTGTAACTTCACCTAATTAGCTTCCACAACACTAAGAAAAATATACTGTTTTTGTTCAACTTGTCAAATCCTCATCCTTTTCAGTATTTACTGGCCCAGTCAATAAACTAATAATTACTTTCTCCTTTAATTTAGGAGGAAAAATGTCAGTGGATAGCAATACACATGTGTACATTATACTTTTTCTCATGGGACTTACCCAGTTCTCTGGTTATTTTTTCCCACACACACATGAACACTAGAATATGTCACCTCATAGACTACCTAACCAGCACCTGACTTTTTAATATAATCACCTCTGAAAAATTATTTTCCAGTTACTAATACAAATGTTTCTGTAAAATATTATTTATGCTGATTCTATTCTAGATCTCCTAGAAGTTCTGAAAAGTAAACTAATCACATAGATTGATAGTACTGTTTACTGCATTATGAGGATGTAAAGACACCCAAGTCAGTTTCAATTTCAAGTAGAGTTGCAAAAACTAAATTACACGTGTAGGCTTAGATGATACTAGTTTAAAAGACAAGTTTATTCTATCCCATATTATTTTATGCTTAAAATATTTTTGTTAGTCTCTTATTCCATTACTTTTCATGAAACACATATCAAACAAAGGAGCAGCCAAAAAACAAAAAAAAAACTAGAAATCTCAAGATTAAGGCATCACTCCATTTCATGAGAGTACAGGAAATTCTAGGAGAATCCCTCATCTTCAGTATTTAAGGAAATGAGACAGAAAAGTATCGAGCCTTAATGGTCGTTCTAAACTCTTTAAAAATGTAAAATTAGTAAATCAATTAAAATCTTAAGTCCTAAATATCCCAGATCTTTCTCACTGATTTCCTACAGCCCAAATTTTAGTCACATTGTTGCTATTTCAAAACTTGAAATAACACTATCAGGTGGCTGACTAAGTAAACATTTTAATATGATTTCTTCAAAATCCAAAACAGTACAATATTATAGTAGAAGTGGGCAACCAGAAGTTGTCAAAGAAAAAAGTTATATTTTACTTTCTAAGGAAAAAGGCAAGTTAGCATACAGAATAGTAAAGTGTAATTGTCCCATTTTTGGAACTAATCATGTTTTCTCCCTTTCCATCGTTTACCTTAGTGTTGAATGATTCACTCAGACTCTTTCTGACCACAGACACGCGCCCCTATCTAAACAGAGTTGTACAGTCCTGGGCTGAAAGCAGAAAACAAAAGGCCAACTTGAACATATATCTCTCACCCCCGAGACTCCTAAAGGCTAAACATTAAAGCAAAAATAGTGGGTGTGGCTCCATTGGGGGGGAGGGGTCGAAGGGGGCTGGTCGGGCGGCTGCCTGGTCTCTGCCCTCCCCCGCTGCTTTCGCTTTGTGCTCACAATGCAGCTCCTGTACAGCGAGCGCTTCCCTCTCCCCGCAGCCGCCGCCATGTTAGACTCAGTCCATGTGCCCAGAGACCCAGAGACTGTCTCTAGTCTAACCTGGACCCCTCCGACAAGATTTAATCGGTGCAGTCCCTCTGCCTCTTTGAGGCCCCCCCCAGGAGCAAAAAGTCGCTCCACAAAATAATCTGGCGACTAGGCTGAACCTGAGGCTCGGGGAGACAGTTAGACAATTGAAACAAAGAGGGAAACATAGGAGACCCCATCAGAGCTGGGTGGGGGATAGCAGGCGAAGATCCACTCGGGATGGGCCCGGCCAGACACAATCCTACTTTAATAAGACTCTCGGTAAGTTCGCTTCTTCCCCAGAGAAGAGAAGTCACTCTACTGGCCTCCAGTGCACGGTAACGGAGCGGCAAAGCCCTCGACTAGAGGACACAGGCTGTCCAAACTCCACGAATCAGTCGGTTGAGCCCCGAGGTCCCGCCACGCTATTTCCTCAAATGCTGCACCCAAAGGCACGGGGCCTCGATGACCCAGAGTCTGGGCGACAGGCCCCCACCCTGGGACAACTACACTTAAGCCAGACCCGCTGCAGGAGTCGGAGGCCTGGGGCAGCGCCTGCCGGGTCAGGTGACAAGCACCTCCCCAGGTCTCGCTTTCTGGGCACCGATTTCCCCGTCCACGAAGGAACGCGGGACGCAGCAAAGCGAAGGCTAGAGATCGGGGGGTCGCAAGCCCTCCCTCTCCCAACTCTAGGCACCTTTTTCTTCTCCAGGTTCCGAAGTTTCTTGTCGATTACCCCGAGGATCTGCTTCATGGCCTCGGTCTGGACTGCGCCGGTGCCGGATACAGGGTGCTGAGTAGCAGGCGCAGCTGCCCCGGCCCCCGCCGCCGCCTCATTCCCAGAGGAACCCGATGGCGGTGGCGGTCCGGACGACTTGCTGCCGCTTCCGCTGTGGCTGGTAGCCGAAGGCATCTTTGAGACCAAGAGAGACAAGAAAAAGCGGGAGGAAGGACAAGAGTGGCGAGTCAGAAGACGGACGGGGCGAGACGCGGGACAAAACGCGGAGCGGGCGGGAGCCTGCGCGAGTGGTGGGGGAGGGGGGCGCGCCGCCGCCAGGAAGAGGACGCGGGCACGCGCGCGACCCGCCAGCGGGGCGCCCAGCAGCCTCACCCGCCCCTGCCGTCCCCTCCCCCGCGCGGCCGAGGCCCAGCCAGCCCGCTCCGGGGCACTCAGCTCGTGCCGGGGGCGGAGCCTGGCCCAGTGGCTGGCAATGGCCAGTGCAACGATCCCCACCGGGGCGGGCCGGGACGCGTCGGCCTGCAAGGAGGAGGGGAGAGAGGCAAGCGAGATGTCGGGGCCACGGGTGGAGCAGGGCACTGCAATGACCGGGTGGGGCGAGAGGACTTGAGCCCCTCGCGACGCTGCAGGCGATCGGGAAGCAGAGAACACGGGCGCAGTTGCCCTCTTTCTTCTGGCGCCTCGGTCCCGGGTGGCGCTCACCGTGCGCGCGCGGAGACGCTGGAGATCGCGAAAGGACAAGGGTGGCGCTGCGTTCCGGGCAGTGTCGTGCGCTCCGTGGGCGCCCTGTCCCCGCTGCACCGAGAGCCGCTCCTAGTGAGGCGAGAGCCGGCAACGGGAGGGGCTTTGCCAGCCAGCCCTCGGGGCGCGGGGCGCGGGGCGCGGGGGGCGGGAGCGGCGGCGGGGGCCTTCCGGCCGGTCGGGCTGCCCAGCGCGAACGCCTGCCGGGAAGAGCGCCCCAGGCAGCCTCCCCAAGTCCGGCCCAAGCCCCCGCGCCTGCGGGGTGCAACCACTCTCGACAAGTCGCGGTGGCTTTTGGAAGCGGCAGCAGGGGTGCCTCAAATTAGGAACGAAATCGAAATCAGGGTCCTTCAGGCGAAAGTTTTGGACGTCCAAACTGGGACAATAGGTGTCAAGCAGCTGGCTCTGGAGCTGGCTACTGCCCATTGGAAATCCCTTATTTGGGGGAGGGGGAGCGTGCAAAGGATCTGCAAGTAGGGGTGCACGGGGTGGGTGGTGCGATCCTTGCTTCTAGGATTCCTAGAAGCAAACTCCCGCACCCTAAAAAGTCTTCGGGCAAAAAGCTTGGCACTTCCCGACAAAACAATCACCCAGCAACCGAGGCGTTCTCTGCAGAACGTGTCGGGCAGGACAATGGTTGGTGGCTTTTGAAGTCTTACAACTCCAGGCTCACGTTAAAAATCATCTACAGTTACCCAGAGATTGTGTATGTTTAACACGCCTGAGTATTATGCATTAGTAAGCTTTTTTCCCCCTTTTGTTTTAATTTTACGTAAAACTTTAAGAGACGCTTGAATGAAATACAAAACAAAAATTTGGTAAGAGAATTATTCCAGACTTTGGTTGGGGTAGGTTTGGGCAGGGAACAGAAAATGAGAACCCAAGTACTAGAGGAAAATGTATTTTATAACCAGTAGAAAACTCACCAACATAATGTATGACAACAGTAAATGACCAGTTTGTAACTTAAATTCCATTAAAGAAGGGTTTAGAAAGACTTCTACTAAACCCACTGTTTTTTGGGGAATAAAATGAGTAATAACTGGCTTGTGAGTAATACAGTGCATGCTTGGGAAACCTGCAGAAATAACAGCAGCTTCTGGCCTTGAGATATTGCAGTTGAGCACCTGACTATGTACTAGGGATTCTCCAGGGCTAGGGATTATCAACAAAACCAAAAATCTCTTTTCATGTAGTGTACATTCTAAGGAAAGGGGGGAAAAATATGCATCAGACAGTGAAATGATAGGGAAAGAAAAAAAAACAGGGTGCCAGTGACATATGAGCCTGGTCCGGAGGAAATGAGGAAGAAAGCCAAATTATTAGCCTGAAGGAAGAATTTTCCAGTAGAGGGAATACCAAGGACCAAGATCTGATATGAAGAATGTGGGCTGGATGTGGTAGATCATGCTGTAATCCCAGCACTCTTGTAGGTTGAGGCAGGAGGACAGCTGTGGGTTCAAGGCAAACCTGAGCTATGTAGTAAGTTTAAGGCCAGCCTGAGCTACACAGCAAGACTTTCAAAAAAAAAAAAAAGAAAAAGATATAGTATACTTGGTGGGTTCAAGGATCAGCAAGGAGGCCACAGCAGCAAGACCAGAGTAGAAGATGGTGTCAGCAGCATAAATGGGGTACCAGTTTTATAGAGCCTGATAAGCCATTGTGAGGACTTTGTCATATGCAGAGTAAAATAGGAAGTCGTAGTTTCTTTATCAACCTGTGCATTCAATCATTCTTGCTGTTGCACAATTTATAGAGAACATGTAATAGAGGTGAGAAAAGGATCCAGCAAAATCTTGAGCGCACGTTTGTAACCCCAGCATTCTGGAGGTTGATGCAGGCAGATCACTGTGAGTTTGAGGCCAGCCTGAACTACACAGTGAGACCCTGTCTCAAAAAATAGAGCCAGAGGTTTTAGCTCAGTGGTACTACCACCTGCTTAGCAAGTGCAAGGTCATCAGTTCAATCCCCAGTGTGGTGGCTCACGCCTGTCATCCCAGCACTCGGGAGGCAGAGACAGGAGGATTGCTGAGCTTGAGGCTTACCTGGACTACATAGTGAGCTCAAGGCCAACCTGAACTACAAAGCAAGACCCTGTCCCAAAATAATAATAGAAAAATAGTAATAGAAGCCACAGATCTGCTATGCTAACTAGTTGTAAGATATGGGAGTATTACTCTGCCATAAAGAATGACAAGATCCATTCATTTATGTGCAAATAGATACACCAGGAGGACACACTAATAAGTCAAATAAATAAATCACAGATATGCAAATACCGGATCTTTTCTTTGATATGAGCACCTGTAGATGTAAAGGAGCTCCAGAATGTATAATAGTTTTTTAGAATGGGAAATATCCAAAGGGAATTTGGTGTGGGTACGTAATGAGGGGAAGGAATAAATATGATTTGGAAAAAAATAAAAACATGTATATAGGGGATGAGGGGGGTGTGGGTGGTAGGGATGTGGGTAAAAATGAGAATTGACCTGTGTCACATACTGGTACAAATTCTTCAATGTTGTGTATGATGGTGAGCTGTGTATAAAATGTACCAATAAAGAATTCAATTAAAAAAAGATGTTGTGAAATAGAAAATGTTCAAAGGGCAAAAGTGGGTAGGCATAGTAAAAAAGAGAAAGAAACCATCTGATGGTTAAAAAAAGGAAACAAGCTGGGCGTGGTGGCTCACGCCTGTCATCCCAGCACTCAGGAGGCAGAGACAGGAGGATTGCGGAGTTCGAGGCTTGCCTGGGCTACAGAGTGAACTCAGGGCCAGCCTGAACTACAAAGCAAGACCCTGTCTCAAAAAAAAAAAAAAAAAAGAAACAAAGCTTATGTGTAAAGGGGCCTGGGGTTTGTAGGGTGAGCAGGGGAATGGGAAAAAATGAGAAGTCATGTCATGTACCAGTACAAATCCTCAATGTCAATTGTGATGATGTGTATATAAAATGTACCAATAAAATCAATTTTAAAAAACAAAACAAAAAAAAGATATGAGAGAAGTGAAAATTGATCTAAAGTTATTCAAGAGTTAAGTACCTGAACTATATTTCGCATTATGATAAACAATTATGCAAGGGGCTGGAAAGGTAATGCAAATTGCTCCTTGCAATTCCAAGTGTGTTAACTCCAAACATCTGTACATTATCTCCACTACCTCAGACCCCAACTCAGACCTACTGAATTAATATGCACTTTAATAGGTTCTTCAGAAAATTTCTGTGTACATTGAAGTTTGAAAAAACACCAATTCCTCAAAACTTGACCAATCACTTTGAAAACAGACATGAAATGTACTGCTAGACAAATTCTCCCCAAATCTTACAAATCAGAAGCTCCACCAATTCTGTGCTTTAACAAGCTCCCTGGGGGGTTCTGAGGCTTGCCAAAGTATGAGAACTGAGGACTTAGAGGCCTCTTAATAATTTAGAGTTGAAAATGGTTTATGATAAAGTGCACCAAAGAAAAGCGCCTTCTTATACCTTTCTTTGCCATATTACCTAGTAACAGTTGCTTTACTTTGGTAGAAACTCATGGAAGCTAAATAAACTTTCATGAAGGAAAAGAAAATATTTTTGAAGGGAAGTCAATGCATATAAAGATTCTCACTGGGGAGTTCATCTTATCCCAAAAAATATCCAGAAAGACCCCCAAGCACTAGCATGCCTGGCACAAATAATTTTGTTCCATCTTACAGCCCACAGGATATCAAGATAGCCTAATTATGTTGCAACAGAAACTCTAAGAGTTCTGTGACTTACAGCAATCTGCAAACTCAATCCTGTGACTAACTGGCCTTTTTTTTTTTTTTTTTTTTTTTTTTTTTGAGACAGGGTCTCGCTTTGTAGTTCAGGCTGGCCCTGAGCTCACTATGGAGCCCAGGCAAGCCTCAAACTCAGCAATTCTCCTGTCTCTGCCTCCCGAGGGCTGGGATTACAGGCGTGAGCCACCATGCCCGCCACTGTGGCATGTGGTATTGATTGCTGGTGGGCATGAGTCACCACACCCAACACTGTATGTGGTTACCAGGGATCAAAGCAGGACTTTGCCTTTGTGAGGCAGGCGCTGGAACCACAGGGCTAAATCTCCGGCCCCTTTCATTTGTTTTCATAAATAAAGTTTTATTGGGGCACAGCCATAGCCACTCAAGTACACTATTTTCTGTACACATGGAGCAGAGTTGAGTGGTTATAACACGGAGGAGTGTGTAGAACCTAAAATATCTCTTCCTTTTAAGAAAAACTTGCAAATTCCTGGTTTATAACTGATACACACCCATCACAGTTCAAGAGAATGCTCTGCTCATGCCAGTCAGTTTGAGACTCAGGCTGATGGAGCAGCCCTATCTCAAGTGTTGCTGATTATTGTGTTGTGCTTAGGAAAGCCTTCTCTGGAATATCTCTAGTAGTCAAATGCTCCATACAGGCAAATACAAAAGGCGCCTTTGTCACATGACCTCATCCAATTGAAAGGGCTCAAGAGATGATATTTGTGTCATGTGCCTGGAAGGAAACTGGGTGAATCCAAAACACCTGGTGAACATGCATGGGTGTGACTAGCCTGCTTTCACTTCCTACCATACATCCTTCTCCATCCCATTGCCTTGATCATCTGTGACATTCTTACAGTAGTAGCAAGTCCAGGAAGACCAGTAAAAGAAGACCAAAGAGCCTTTAGGCTGACTTCCTGACAAGCCCAATGTCATGATCTCAGTAAGCCAAATGTGCCTGTTTCCTCCTTGACAGAGACATTACTAAAAACTTTTATGTGATTCCCCCATCCTTTTCTTGTAATCCAAAACTGTACTGTAACATAGGGTCATTTGATCACTGAATAAGTAGGAAATTTAAAAGGTTTTCCCAGCACAACACTGGAAAGCAGAATATGTTTATACGTGGAAAACACTCTCACAAGTGTCACCAAACCTTGGTACTAAAGTTATGCAACATATTATTCTATTTTAATAACATAACTTTCCCAAGATGGTATTCTTGTTTAATTCATTAGATCTGCAGCAGTCTGAAGTCTCCAGTCAAAGTAATTGAATGACTTATCCCCGTAATTTTGGCAAAAGAAGAAAACTATTTCAACTTGAACTACCAGATAAGTTTGTATCAAGTTTATTTGTAGCACAAGAGGAGAGATCTTTCATCTAAATTACCCAAAGTGCTTCAGATGGACAGAAACCTGGTTACATTGTTACCACACCACTCGCATAATTTAAAAGTTATTTGTTACTTTAGTACCAGTCATCACTCGACATTACCATCATAAATTTTCAGTACTGCCTCTTTGTAATAATTCAGCCAGTTTAGTTAACTATGTGCTAAAGAGTCACCAAGAACCTGAACTTTTCAAAAGAAGGCAGTGGTTACTTTCTGTCATTGTTTTGGTTTTTTTCCCCTGTGTAACAGCATGTCTGGCACAAATATTTTGTCAGTAAACCCCTCCTATGCATTAACACATCAGTGTGGTGCTCATTTTGTCATAATGGATTCATACTGCGTCTTTGCTTTGTCACTTTGTGGTTCAGCAGCTGACACAGCATTCTTTCCCACTCCCATCTTCTTGGGTCTGCCTTTTCTTAATTTTAATAATTGTAAAAATACAGCTTTCTATTTTGTGGAGGTACAATAGGTCTACAATATTTTCAGATTTCAAAAAATACTATCCTTTCTTAACACTATTAAAGTTATGCACTGTGTTTAAAATAATAGGTAAAATACTTTGGACACAGCAATAAAATCCTCCAAATAGTTACTTATGCAAGTAGCACATTGTTTTAATTTAACTTCATGTTTGTTTTGGAGACAGGGCCTTGCTATATAGTTTAGGTAGGTCTTACACTAATTGTATAGCCTAGGCTGGCCTTGAATTTAAACAATCCTCCTGCCTCTGCCTTCTGGGGGTTGGGATTATAGGCGTGAGCTGATATTCCAAGGTTAATTTCATGTTACTATTTCAGTGGATTTCAAACTATGGTGATTTTGCTCCTCAGAAACATTTGACAGTGTCTAAAGGTATTTTCATTGTCACAGCTTGAGAAAGTAATGTCATATGCAGTAGACAAAGGTACTAGAATGTGCCTAAAGTTACCAGAATGTGCCTAAATATTCTATAAGGCACAGAATTATTCAGGCCAAAATGTCAATGATGCCAAAGTTGGTCATTTCCATTCCATTTTAAGAATTTAAATTCTCGCCAGGCATGGTGGTTCATGCTTGTAATCTCAGCACTTGGGAGGCAGAGGCAAGAGGACTGTTGAGTTTGAGGCTTGCCAGGGCTACATAGTGAGCTCAGGGTCAGCAGAACTACAAAGCAAGACCCTGTTTCAAAAACAAAACAAAACAAAAAGAATTTAAATTCTCTTCAGCTCTAAATCACTAAAGACAGACACATGTGGCAAGAGATAGGACCTATGTTTTGGTGTTTGGTTTTTGTTTATCTCCCTGTATAGATTTCTCATGAAGGTTTATTTGGAAGGGGAGAGGTGTATAAACCCCAGGACACCAGTTCTCCTCCTTGATGTAGTCAGAGTAAGCAAGGGCCACCTACTTCAAGGCCCTTGTTAAAAATGAGGGTTTTGCCGGGCCGGAGATTTAGTTCAGTGGTTCCGGCGCCTGCCTGCCTACCTGCCTCACAAACGCAACGTCCTGAGTTCGATCCCGATCCCAGTAACCACATACAATGCTGGGTGTGGTGACTCACGCCCACCAGCAATCAATACCACATACCACAGTGCCAGGGCATGGTGGCTCACGCCTGTAATCCCAGCACTTGGGAGGCAGAGACGGGAGGATTGCTGAGTTCCAGGCTTGCCTGGGCTACATAGTGAGTTTAGGGCCAGCCTGAACTGCAAAGGAAGACCCTGTCTCAAAAAAAAAAAAAAAAAAAATGAGGGTTTTGCCATGCATGGCAGCTCACACCTGTAATCCTAGCACTCAGGAAGCAGAAGAAGGAGGATTCCTGCAAGTTCAAGGCTACCCTGGGCTACACAGTGAATTTAGGGCAAGCCTGAACTACAAAGCGAGACCCTGTCTCAAAAAAAAAAAAGAATTTTTTCAACTGTCAAAGACAATTTAATTTTAAAAGATAAACCAAAGCATAAAGTGGAGTACAAATATGGATAAACTAAAACTATTTATAGTTATTCTCTCTCACAGTAAGGCAGGGATTTTAAAAAATAAGCACGGCTGCCAGGCTTGATGGTACACACCTGTAATCACAGCACTGGAAAAACTGAAGGAGGAGGATTGCTGTGAGTTTGACAGCAGGCACAACTACAAAGCAAGATCATCTTAAAAACAAAGAGAAAGAATAAGCAACTGGAAACGCAAGGACGTATACAAGGTCGCCCGAGGGGCAGCAAAGCTTGCAAAGCTTGCAAAGCTTGTGGTTTCCCCGCAAGAAGAATGAGACCTAACCGGAAAGAAGTGCCAGAAAAATTAGGCAAAGATTTCTTTTCACCGTAACCCTCCGAGCTCCCTTCCAAGAAAGTGGAATTGCGTGAGGCGGCTCGACAAGTACCAGATGGGAAAAGACCACAGACTCAGGTGCTGATTCGGGAGGAGGCAGAGGGATCCTGAGACG
>PVIC010050114.1:0-12927 GCA_004025085.1 Thryonomys swinderianus | reverse complement strand
TATATGCCACAAGTTAATTCTCATTTTTACCCATATCCCTACCCACTCCCCCCTCCTCCCCCCTTATACATGCTCTTTTATTTTCTTTCTGAATCATATTTATTCCTTCCCCTCATCACATTCCCACACCAAGTTTCCTATAGAAATATTCCACTCTATAAAAGCTGTCCTACTTTCTGGAGTATTACTCTGCCATAAAGAATGACAAGATCGATCCATTTAGGTGCAAATGGAGACATCTGGAGGATATACTAATAAGTGAAATCAATAGATCACAGATAGACAATTTCCGGATCTTCTCTCTGGCATGAACACCTGTAGATGCAAATGAGTTCAGGTATTTTTCTTTTAAAAGTGACATTGAATTATAAGAATTATTTAAGGTTTTGAAGGGGAAGAATAATAATTGCAAAAATGAAGACTAAGTCTTTCAAACAAAATTGCATGTCATATGATTCCATGTGTGCTGGTATGATCTAGTAAAGCTTTTGCAAAAGGAATGAAATTTTGGGGGGCCGGAGATTTAGCTCAGTGGTTCCGGTGCCTGCCTCTGCAACCACAAGGTCCTGAGTTCGATCCCAGTAACCACATACAATGCTGGGCGTGGGTGATTCACACCCGCCTGCCATCAATACCACATACCACAGTGCCGGGCGTGGTGGCTCATGACTATAATCCCAGCACTCGGGAGGCAGAGGCAGGAGGATTGCTGAGTTTGAGCTTGCCTGGGCTACATAATAAGCTCAGGGCCAGCCTGAACTATAAAAGGAGATCCTGTCTAAAAAAGAAAATGAAATTTTGGGAGGATAAGTGAATGGAGAAGTCTGGAGTAAATTTTTTTTTTAAAAAAAATATTAAGTTCCTTGAAAAGAATCTTTTTTTTTTAATTGAATCTTTATTGGTACTTTTTTTTTTTTTTGAGACAGGGTCTCGCTTTGTAGTTCAGGCTGGCTCTGAGCTCACTATGTAGCCCAGGCAAGCCTCAAACTCAGCAATCCTCCTGTCTCTGCCTCCCGAGTGCTGGGATTACAGGCGTGAGCCACCACGCCTGGCTGGTACATTTTATATACAACTCACAATCACACACAACTATGGGGAATTTGTACCAGTATATGACACAAGTTAATTCTCATTTTTACCCACATCCCTACCCACCCACACACCCCCACCCCCAAGAGTAAATATTTTTGTCAGAGGAGGCAGTATGGGTTGCAGAGGCCCCGTGACAAGGACAAGTATATGAATATGTGGTAGGTAAACTGCATTAGTTGTCAAACTTCATTGTTATTCGTATGAACTAGGGAACTTTAAAGTAATGCTGATGTGTATATCCCATCCCCAGAGGTTCTGATTTATTGGTATAAACTTTGGCCCAAATATCAGAATTTTTAAAAGCATTATTACCTTCATTTAGTTAATACTATTGTGCAGTAAAGTTTGTGAATCAATATCACAGTGGATTCTTCATGATTTAAATTAGATAAGGTGGTTAAAATAGGTGGGAGAGTTTAGACCTAACAGCAGACAGTAGGATGTGAAAGTTAACATTTAGTCAGTCTTTTAGGAAAATTATCCTGGCATCCTTGGGTAGACCATATTGAAAAAGGGAATTAGAAGTAATGAAAAGCTTAGGCCTTTCTATATTTTTTTTCCTTTTGTTATCTTTCCACTACCTCTTGACTTTATTTTTTGTTACCCTTTTAAATCTCAGTTGAAATCAGGGCTTAGCAAATTGAGCTATAGGCCAAGTCTGATCCGCTACATATGTCTTTAAAGTTTTATTGGGACACAGTCTTGCTTATTTTTTTACATATAATCTGTGGCTCTTTTCCAAGTGCAAGGGCAGAATTAAGTAGCTGTGCTAGTAACTTTAGGATCTGCAGGGCCTAAAATAGGTATTACCTGGCTCTTCACAGAAGAAAGATTTTGTGAACCTCTGCTTTAAGGTATATCTCCCTCTGGGAGAAATTCCCAGTGTTACTATTCAATTACAGTTAAGTCTGGGTGGTTTGGTTTCCTTTTCATGGCTCCTGTGTTTCTTCTTTTAGAAAGTTATTTCATTCAAATATAACCATTTCCCACGGTGAACTGTAAACTCTGCTGTACCAAGGATCGTACTTGTCTTAAATATTCTGTCTTCAAAGCCTCAACATGTCATCAGTGGCCCACACTTTTAGCTGTTGACTTTGCTTCTTGTTTCACTAAGAGAAGAAATCAGAAGACAACTCTGACCCGTTACTCCTACTACATCTGCCTGCATTAGTATCCACTTGGCTGTGCCTTCCCTCTTTTTGCTATTGATGGAATATGGAGGCTTTGACATATAAATAACCTCTTTTCCTGTCACTACTCCCCATTTGCCCACATGAGGATACAGTTCCAACAGTTACTTTTTTCTGCATCAAACTTGTTACCTCTTTACTGCATCATTCCCTATAGCACACAGGCAGTAACCCAAACTTGAGTCTATATACCCTCTTACTGCCTTCTCAGGTTTCCCTTTATATCAAAACTGCTTCAGGGCCAGGGATTTAGCTCAGTGGTTCCAGTGTCTGCCTGGCAAGGACAAGGTCCTGAGTTCAATCTGGTACCACATATCACAGTGCTGGACATGGTGGCTCACACCTGTAATCTCAGCCCTCGAGAGGCAGAAGCAGGAGGATTGCTGTGAGTTCAAGTCTAACCTGGGCTACACAGTGAGTTCAGGGCCAGCCTGAACTGAAAAAAACGAGACCTTGTCTGAAAAAATTGAAAAGGAAAAAAAACTGCTTGAAATTATTGTGTCTCTCTATACATTCTCCCCACTTGTCTCTCTTGAGCCCACTCTGATTAGGCTTCTCTATACCATTTTACTGTCAAGTTAATTAAGGCCATTGCCATTCAATTTTCATTCCTTTCTGTACTTAACAGCCCTTGTATTAGTTTTTCACTCCTTATTACTTGAAGCTACTCTCTGTGACTCTCAGTCAGCTTCATCAGTCTCTTTTACTCCTTAAAATGCCCTAAAGGTTAGTTTGCGGTCTTCATACCTTTTTATTCCCCTTCTAACCTCTAATGTTATAATTAAATATCCATTTATTAGTAGATTTATTATAAGGTCCTTCCATAAACTACATTCTGAGAACTTTTGGTTTTTAGACAGGTTCTTGCTTTGTAGTTCAGGCTGACCCTGAACTCACTACATAGCCCAGGCAAGCCTCGAACTCAGCAGTCCTCCTGCCTCTGCCTCCCGAGTGCTGGGATTACAGATGTGAGCCACCACGCCTGGCACTGTGGTATGTGGTATTGATTGCTGGTGGGCGTGAGTCACCACGCCCAGCATTGTATGTGGTTACCGGGGATCAAACTCATGACCTTGCGCTTGCAAGGCAGGCGCCAGAACCACTGAGCTAAATCTCCAGCCCTCTGAGAACTTTTTTGTGTGTGTGGTACTGGGGATCAAGTCCAGGCTCTTGTACATCCAAGGTAGGTGCAGTACCACTTGAGCTAAATCCCCAGCATCCCTGTATACTTATGATTCTCAAATTTTTATCTTTAGCCTAGACCTGTTCCTCAGCTGCCATACAATTGAAGCTTTTTTCACATCTCTACATGCAATATAGTAAAATCTTGGATTGCAAGTAACTCGTTCCACAGTTTTCCACAAAATGAGCAAACATTTCTAATAAATGTTAACTTTTTTTGGAGGGGGGAGATACAGTTTTGCTATACAGTTCAGCTTGGCCTTGAAATCACAGAGTAGCAGAGGCTGGCCTCCAACTCACAGCAATCCTCTTGTCTCACCTTCTGAGTGCTGGGACTACAGGTGTGCACCACCATGCCTGGCCTACATTTTAACTTGAATAATTTCTTCAAATGATATGTGATGCCAAATGTCACATGATTACAATTGAGCCAATGTTTCTTCTCTCTCTTGCTGTGGGATTAGGGGTGATTGTGTCACATGTTCCGATGCTTGGGCTTAGGTCATGGTTTTGATAGAAATCAGTGATTTTTCAAAACTATAATTGGTAGCAGTGCATTTTTTGTTTTTTCAAAGCATCTGTGAACAGTCCTTTGCTTTTCCATACAAGAGTAAGCTTAGGAGTGCTTTGCTTCATTCTAGGTCAGGCTGCTGCAGATATAACTTTTCTTTGCTGCTTTATTGTCAGTTACATTAAACACAGTATATTACAAAAGTTTATATTAGGGCCGGAGGGTTAGCTCAGTGGTTCCGGCGCCTGCCTCGCAAGCGCAAGGACCCGAGTTCGATCCCCGGTAACCACATAGAATGCTGGGTGGGGAGACACGCCCACCAACAATCAACACTGCATACCACAATGCCGGGCGTGGTGGCTCACGCCTGTAATCCCAGCACTCAGGAGGTAGAGACAGGAGGATTGCTGAGTTCGTGGCAGCTTGCCTGGGCACCATAGTGAGCTCAGGGCCAGCCTGAACTACAAAGCAAGACCCTGTCTCCAAAAAGCAAAAAAAAAAAAAAAAAAAAAAAAAGTTTATATTAATACTGTACTATGATCAACATCTGTATGAGCATCTACAGTGGCTCCCATATGTAGAAAAAGGTTGAAAAGAATGGCAGTAAGAAGAAAGAAGGGGGTAAGATGCAGCAAAAGGAGTTATGAAATTACCAGAGCAATGGCCATGTATTCTGGAAAATGTAGAAAAGTTGTTTCTGGTTTGGGTAAATGAGAAGCAACTAGGAGGTGATACTGTGACTTTATTTGTGAGAGACAGAGGCCTTGTATGCCAATCTCAAACTTCCAAGTACGTGAACAGGAAATGACGAGGGTTTCAAGCCAACCAGAGGATGGTTTAAAACTTTTTAAGAGGAGAAGGGGTCCCGTGGAGTTGTGCAACACAAGTGCCGCAAGTTAGGATGCTAAGGCAGCTGAGGTTTGAGTACTGAGTTCTAGAAGCTCATGGTTTCTGAATGTTATCTGCCAGAGCAAGTTTTTAAGTGTAATAATATTAGATAGAGCATTTTTAGAAGAAGTTGCTGAAGGAGACATATGTTACAGAAGAGACTCATGGCATCACAGGCCCATGAAAGACCATCTCACACACTTGTTTTGTGCTAATGCAAGTGCAGATTTCAAAGTCAAGCCCCTGCTTGTATATCATCATAAGAATCCTTACATCTTCAAGAAATCCAAGGTACAGAAGAGCCAGTTAAACATTATGTGGAGATCCAGCAGCAAGGCTTGAGTCACTCATATCTTGTTAATTGAGTGGATCAATGAGGTCTTCAGTCCTATGGTGAAGAAATACCTTTTGGAAAAGAATCTGCCACTCAGAACCTTGCTGGTTATGGATAATACTCCCGCTCATCCTCCAAGCTTTGAGGATGACTTACTGGAGGAATTGAAGTTCTTTAAGGCCAAGTTCCTTCCTTCCAACACCCTCCAACCCTCCAGCCCATGGATTAGCAGTTCATTTCAAACTAAAAAGCTCTACACAAAAGGACTGGTTCAGCAAGGCTTTGAGGCAACTGAAGGAACAAACCATACCCTCTAGAGTTTTGGAAAAATCATTTCCATGTAGTGAACTGCCTCAGGATTATTAATAAAGCCTAGAATGGGGTCACCAAGAGAACCCTTAGTTCTGCTTGGAGAAACTGGCCTGAGTATTCTTGGATGACTTAGAGGGCCTTGCTCATGAATAAGAGCTGCCAGTTACTGTGTCCCTAGGGAAGGCCATGGGATTCGAGGTGAATGAGACTGACACTCAAGCTGGTGGAAAAACTTACCCAGGGGCTAAACATCAAGGAACTAATAGATCTGTATTGCAAGGCACGGCTGGAAGTTACAGAGATCGCATCTATCTACAAAGGAGGGGAAAGGGTAGAGGGATCCCTCACTTCAAATGAGATTAAGAAGATTGGTAAAATGTGGGAAACAGCTGAGCACGTACCTGTAATCCCAGTACTCAGGAGGCTGAGGCAGGATGATCAGCATGAGTTCAAAGCTACCCTGAACTACATAGTGAGACCCTGTCTCAAAAAAAAAAGAAAAAAGAAAACTGTGGGAAACACTGCAAAATTTTGTAGGAGAGCACCTCCCGAATAAGGCTATAGCATTCCAACCAGTGAATCTGTTTAACAGCAATGCAAGGTCACATTTCCACGAAATCCTCAAAAGAAGACAAGCAAGCATCACTGGATAGGTTTCTTGTTAAAACTGCACAAAAAGAACAAGATTCCTTTGAGCTAATAGATGGCAGTGGTTCCACGGGTGATAGTGAAAGTCATCCTACTCAATAGTCCTCTTGTCTCCCTCACACCCACCACAAAGGTTTTCAAAGATTAAGTGCAGGTTAGTTTATTTTTCTTTACATATTGTATTTTCTTTATTATGTTCTATAATTTTTACATGAAAGTTCTTTGGTTGTGGAGCAAATCATCTGAGTCTCCATTATTTTTTATGGGGAAATTCACTTTGATGTGCAAGTGCCTTGGATTATAAGCACATTTTCAGAATAAATTATGCTCAAGCCAAGATTTTACTATATATTTAAGACTGAATCCAGCTTTCATCACCCTGCTCCTTCCAGTTTCCTTCAAACCACTCGTCCCATAGTTTCCTCCTATCTCAATAGATAATGTCTGTGCTTTGATTTATTTTGGCCCAAAATACTTGGAATTATTCGTGATAACAGCTCATTTAATCTGTAGTCTCTTAGTAGTTGAGTGTGCAGGCTTAGAGCTTGAGTGTAAGATTAATTGTAACAAAAATGATTTCTCTGCTAGTTGGTTGAACTGAAACTCATTGGTTACTCATAGTTAATAGAAATAACTACCTGTTAAAGTGACTGTAGTTTCAGGAAAGAATGACATGATACAGTGTCACTAAAAATAATAGAAATGTTAAAATGGAATCATCAGGAATGTCAGAGTTTTTAAAAAGTTAAAATGGAACCATCAAGAGTGCCAGAGCTGGGGGCCGGAGGGTTAGCTCAGTGGTTCTGGCGCCTGCCTTGCAAGCGCAAGGACCTGAGTTCGATCCCTGGTAACCACATATAATGCTGGGCGTGGAGACACGCCCACCAACAATCAACACCGCATACACAGGATGTGGTGGCTCACGCCTGTAATCCCAACACTCGGGAGGCAGAGACAGGAGGATTGCTGAGTTCGCAGCAGCTTGCCTGGGCACCATAGTGAGCTCAGGGCCAGCCTGAACTTCAAAGTGAGACCCTGTCTCAAAAAAGCAAAAAAAAAAAAAGTGTCAGAGCTAAGAAAACAAAAGATTTAGGATTTGGTTAGAAAATGTTGCACCCATCATACTAGAGCTTCTGATTTTACAGGGATTGGGTGACTGGCTTAGGGAGAGAAGATATCCCATTAATATAAACATCCTTACAGCCGGGTGTGGTGGCTCATACCTGTAATCCCAGCACTCGGGAGGCAGAGACAGGAGGATTGCTGAGTTCCAGGCTTGCCTGGGCTACATAGGGAGCTCAGGGCCAGCCTGAACTGCAAAGTGAGACCCTGTCTTAAAAAAACAAAACAAGGGCCGGAGGGTTAGCTCAGTGGTTCCGGCGCCTGCCTCGCAAGCACAAGGTCCTGAGTTCGATCCCCGGTAACCACATATAATGCTGGGCGTGGAGACACGCCCACCAACAATCAACACCGCATACCACAATGCCGGACTGGTTGCTCACACCTGTAATCCCAGCACTCGGGAGGCAGAGACAGGAGAATTGCTGAGTTTGCGGCGGCTTGCCTGGGCACCATAGTGAGCTCAGGGCCAGCCTGAACTACAACGTGAGACCCTGTCTCAAAAAGCAAAAAAAAAAAAAAAAAAATCCTTAGGTATGTACAGAAGACCATAGAGAAAATCATTTTTATGCCACATTTATCCATTAAGGGGTTCATATTGTCTAGTTATCAAGCCATTAATTGAATGTCTGGGGTGTAATGTCTTGTAGCCATACTGCTGTGGCTTAAATAATGTCCCCCAAAAGCCTGTGTATTAAGGCCTGGTCACCAGCCTGTGACACTGTTGAGAGGTAATGGAACCTTTTGGAGGTGGGACAGTAAAAGATAGCAGCATACTCTTGAAGGGGATATGTGAGCAGCAACCAATCTTTTTCTCTTGCTTTCCAGCTGCTGTGAGTTAAGCAGTTTGTTCTGCCTCAGGCCCAAAAGCATCAGGCTAATCAGTCACAGACTCAGACTTGAAACTGGGGGCCAAAATAAATCTTTCCTCTTTTTAATTATCTTGGGCATTTTTTTTAATAGTAACAGAAAGTCAACTAATGCACATAGCAATGGGGAAAACATCATACTTACTTTTAAGTCATCATAGTCTGACAAAGGGAGACTAAATTTAAATTAAAAATCAACAATTATAATTGAGCCTGATAAGTACAAGTAGGCATGAACATTGGATATGATATAAGCCAGACTGTAGGCTCTAAAGGCGATACTCTGTCTCCAAAATAGTACCCAGTGTACCACAGGCATTCAGTGCCAAGTGGAATAGATCTGTGTGTATCATGCTAAGTGTTATGGGTGCAGCAAAGAGCAAACCGGTTGATGTTCTGAGTGACCTAAGCAACAGGTAATGTGAGGGTCCTGAGAATGGGATCACTGTGATCAAGTCTTTACAATTAGGTCCTTTCATAATGACCAGGTAGAGATGCAGGAATGGTCAGGTTTATATCATTCAATATTAATTTACCTTGTAGATCATTGACTCTCTCTTGTGTAGTGGTGTCCCCTGTTAAGGGCCCAACAATCTTTTTTTCTGTTTGGTTTGGTTTGTTTATTGTGGGGGGGATTTGCTGGGGACTTAGCCCAGGATCTTCACACTAAGCTATATCCCTAATCTCTCCCCTTCCCTTTTTATGGAAACAAAATTTCTCTAAGTTACTCAGACAGGGACCGAACTCAGGATCCTCCTCAGCCTCCTATGGCTGGCTACCCAATAGCTCTTCCAGACTTTTTTTTTTTTTTTACTTTATTGATATGCTTTGAGTTTTTCCAGTATTTTAGAAGTTAGAAATTAAAGAATTGAGTTTTCTGGGCTGGAGATTTAGCTCTGGCTAAATCTCTTGCCTGCCTAGCAAGCACAAGTCCCTGGTTCGATCCTTGCTAACCACATACAACAATACCAGGTGTAGTGACTCATACCCACCAGCAGTCAATACCACATACCACAAAGCCGAGCATGGTGGCTCATGTCTGTAATCCCAGCACTCGGGAGGCAGAGGCAGGAGGATTGCCGAGTTCCAGGTTTGCCTGGGCTATATAGTGAGTTAAGGGGCAGCCTGAACTATAAAGGGAGACTCTGTCTCAAAAAAAAAAAAAAAACAAAAGAAATTGAGTTTTCTAAAATTAAACTCAAAAGAGCTCATTTACCAATAAAATGAGTTTGAATTACTGTATTAATACAAGGACAGTATAGTTTAAGGTTAAGGGTATACTGAATGACTATTGCCACTTATTGTGAAATGCATTTAACAGCTAAAAAATTACTCAGAGGTAGTTGAGTTGCTGAGCACATTAGTTGAAACTACCACAAGAAATTTTAACTAGAGTGGTTTTTTTTTTTCTGTTTATTGGAAGGAACCATGTCAGATTGACTAGCTAAGTGGCTAGAAAATTAATAACAAGATACACCACTTTTCATTTGTGAGTAACTGAATTGTCTTATGCAAACCAATAGTGAATGGACACACACTATTTTAATTATTGTGCAGTTGCTTGTGAAAAATAAGTTTAGTTTCTTATAGGAATCTTTCTGCAGGCTTCACCAATTACCGGTATCATAAGACCCTTGTTAATATGTGTGAATTGAATCCATGCAAGACTGTTACAGAAGACTGTTACCTTTAGAACTGTTCCATTCACAGTTGTATCCTTGTCCTCTCCTCACGTATTGTCTTGAGACTTAATAGAAGGCTAAATTCTTTTTTTTTTTTTTTTTTGAGACAGGGTCTCACTTTGTAGTTCAGGCTGGCCCTGAGCTCACTATGTAGCCCAGGCAAGCCTCAAACTTAGCAATACTCCTGTCTCTGCCTCCCGAGTGCTGGGATTACAGGCGTGAGCCACCACACCCAGTGAAGGCTAAATTCTTTAAAGAACATTAGTTAAATAAAACATAATTTATGAGCCAGAGATTTAGCTCAGTGGTTCCAGCGCCTGCCTAGCAAACACAGGGTCCCTGGTTTGATTCCTGGTAACCACATCCAACAATACCGGGCATGGTGACTCACGCCCACCAGTAATCAGTACCACATACCACAGTGTCAGGTGTGGTGACTCTTGCCTGTCAATCCCAGCATTTGGGATGCAGAGGCAGGAGGATTGCTGAGTTTGAGGCTTGCCTGGACTACATAGTGAGCTCAGAGCCAGCCTGAACTACAAAGCGAAACCCTGTCTCAAAAAAAAAAAAAAAAAATTATGAGGTCTTATTGGCCATTTTTGTGATGTACACAATAAAATTAAATATTTCCATGTCCATTCATATTTTGTGAAGTACAATGATACCTTGGTTCACAAACAAGCATTTAGCAAACTTTTGTTTTTGTTTTTGAACTCTGCACTGAGTGACAAACAAAATGGCATCTTTCCAACCTGAACATAAAACTGGCCATCTTTCCCACAATCATGGAATGGATTAAGTTTATATAGCAAGGCATCACTGTACTAATTTAGATCTGTACATTTTACTTTGGGGTTTTGGTATGTGGGGCTTTTTTTTTCAATGCATCAGAGGAGTTTGTCATAAATTTTTATACTAAATCTGTGTAGTTATATGCTTGTTATATCTTCTAATTTATAGCTAGTTTTTTCACCATCAAAGGTATCATTCAAAGAAAATGTATTAAGGTTAGCATAATTAGTGTTATGGCTTGAATCCGGATGCCCCCAAAGCCTCATGCAATCATAGGTAGGGCCTTTTGGAGGTGGCTGGATCTAGTGTGTGTGATGCTGGGATTAAGGTTGTCCCACACTGGGTGTGAATGCTGGTGCTTGCTGCTCTCTTCACTGCTTTCTACCTGTCCTGCCAAGCCATGGACTCTTTCTTCTCAGTAATGCCCCTCCACCGTGCCATCCTGCCTTGGAGCTAAGCCAATTATGGGCTAAAACCTTGTGTGTGTGTGTGTGTGTGTGTGTGTGTGTGTGTGTGTGGTTGTAAGAATTTCTAGTGTTAGGCATCTATCTTTACCATTAGGTTCAAATATATTTATATAGATTCTTTTTTCTCTCCAAAGGTTTAAAGTTTGCTTTTCATTTTGAAGTGGATAATTCATTTTAAATATGATTTTTATGTTATTGTAACTGTAAATATTATACATTGTTTATGGTTGTTAAATAGGTTTTTTTCTCTTTTTCATTTAAAATCAAGCTTGCAAGCAGAAGTCTCCGGCAACAGATTAAACCAACAGTGACTTTCAAGCTACACCTTAATCACAATGGAGACCACAGTAGCAAAGTTCTGCAGACAGATCCAGCCACCCTGATTCATTTAGTTCAGCAACTGGAGCAAGCATTGGAGGAGATGAAAACAAACCACTGTAGGAGAGTAGTCCGCAATATCAAGTAGTATCTATTTTAAAATTGTGGTCCTTTAGTCATTTTTGAATTGATGATATATAGGAACTACTTTTCAAAATTAACTTTTTGTTAATTGATAGTGATAACTACCTAGAGTCCATGAAATTTATTTTCCTGTCCCAGGATATTGAAGTCATGATCAGAAACTAAAGTACAGTTTCTTTCCTGGTGCTAAATGTGGTTAGCTTCTTGACAGATTGAAATGTACTTTGTATTTTAAATATGTGAGTAGGATTGATTTAGCTAGAAATGAATCTATGGTGTTCATGTCTTGTGTATATATGAATGACTGTCCTGTTCTAGGGTACTTCTTTGTCTGCTATATTATTGTTCTTATTAACCAAATTTGAAAATAAAATTTACAGTGTAACATTATGCAGAATATTTTTAGACAACTTTTTGGACTTGTAAAAGCATCCTGTATGTTAAAAGCCACAAAATAATTTAAAGTAAATGATTTTTATAACAGTATTCTTGTTGGGACTGAAGATTTAGCTCAAGTGTTCCAGCACCTTCCTAGCAAGCGCAAGGTCCCTGGTTTGATCCCTGGTAACCACGTACAATGATACTGGGCGTGGTGAGACACACCCACCAGCAATCAGTACCACATGCCACAGTGCCAGGCATGGTGGCTCATGCCTGTAATCCCAGCACTCGGGAGGCAGAGGCAGGAGGATTGCTGAGTTCAAGGCTTGCCTGAGCTACACAGTAAGCTCAGGCCCAGCCTAAACTACAAAGTGAGACCCTGTCTCAAAAAATAGTAGTAATAATAATAATATCCTTGTTACAGGCAGTTTATGCATACTTTTCTTCATATTATACTGATATATAGTATTTCTCATATTACTAGTTTGGGATGTAATGGCTAATTGACCTAAAAAGTACTTAAATTTGTGTGACCATGTATTTAATCAAGGGCTGATTTCCTATGGTGGGCTTATTAGGATTAATAGAATAGTGTACATAGAATGTTCACCCTCCATAAGTAATCAGTAAGTGTTGGACATGACTGAAATTGTTGTGTGCACAGAGGGTCCCATTATTTTAGAGCCTTGTATCTTGCCCAATACACTCTGTATAAAACTGAAGCCAAAAGTTAATTAGTTGTTCCCAGATGGCAAATAATGGGTGTATCTTTCATTTTAATTTCTGTATGAACCAAAATAGTTTAGCATATTTAGGAAAAAGCTTTACAAAATATAAAGGAAAGAAATAAGGTCAGGGAATTTAAATATATTTTAATATAATATTTTTACCCCAGATTTTTACTGTTAGAGTTATAGCTCTCTAAAAAGCTCAGCTATTCAAAATTATTTAAAAACCCAAATTACTCAGGTAAGCAGGTTGAAGGTTTTATATATATA
>PVIC010050113.1:0-12928 GCA_004025085.1 Thryonomys swinderianus | reverse complement strand
AGTTAGAGTCAAAATTCCTGTTTGATTGTTATAACCTATCTACCTTTTTAAAAATCTCATTGGTGGCCCCCACTTTTGAACCCATCCCACCTCGTGATTTTGGTCCATAAAAACCCCGTAAAGAAAGCAATCCTGGGTTACCCACTTTCCGGGCCCCCCTTCTGTCTCTCTTAAGGCAGAAGCTTTCTCTCTCAATAAAATTTTCCTACTCAAACCTCTGTCGTTCCTAAAATTCATTCTTCGATTTTTAGAGAACACGAACTCGCGTTTCAGGTGGGGAGTTAGGCCTTAACGCTCCTGCATCAACAGTACAATACTTTATGACTGTTTTTGCACAGCCAGTGAACAAAGAATAATTTTTGCAGTTTAAAGTCCAATTTAGGCAGAATAAGAGGTTTTTTTTAGTTTCTCCCTATTTTCTGGTATTCAGTGTAGAGATCTTGCACACATTTGTTACACAAATCTCTGATATTTCATGATATCATAAATGTCTTTGTAATTTTGATGTTCATTTTTTCTAGCTGATAGATACAAATACATGGATTTCTACATATCGATTTTGAGTTCTTGCTAAATGTAAACAAAAGATATCAATTTACATTCACAGAATAGTTATAATAAAAAGAATAAAAATATTGGTAAGGCTATGGAGAAACTGCAACCCTGACATACTGCTAGTAGGAATATAAGTGGTTCAGCTGCTCTGGAATATAACAGTTTCTTGTGAAGTTAAAAATATATTTGTCTTGGGCCGGAGGGTTAGCTCAGTGGTTCCGGCGCCTGCCTCGCAAGCGCAAGGTCCTGAGTTCAATCCCCGGTAACCACATACAATGCTGGGCGTGGAGACTCACGCCCACCAACAATCAATAACGCATACCAGGGTGCTGTATATGCTGGGCGTGGTGGTTCACGCCTGTAATCCCAGCACTCAGGAGGCAGAGGCAGGAGGATTGCTGAGTTCCAGGCTTGCCTGGGCTACACAGTGAGCTCAAGCCAGCCTGAACTACAAAGTGAGACCCTATCTCAAAAATAAAATAAAATAAAATAAATTTGTCTTTATGATGCAGTGATTCCAATTCTGTATATAGGTACCCAAGAGAACTGAAAACTATCTACACACAAAATTTTTTTTTTTTTTGAGACAGGGTCTCACTTTGTAGTTCAGGCTGGCACTGAGCTCACTAAGTAGCCCAGGTGAGCCTCAAACTCAGCAATCCTCCTGCCTCTGCCTCCCAAGTGTTGGGATGACAGGCGTGAGCCACCACAACTGGCACTGTGGTATGTGGGACTGATTGCTGGTGGGTTTGAGTTACCATGACCCGTATTACTGTATGTGGTTACTGGGGACTGAACTCAGAATCTTGTGCTTGCTAGGTAGGCACCAGAACCACTGAACTAAATCTCCGTCCCTATGAGTGAATTTTATGTAATGTAAATTATCTTTTTTTTTTTTTTTTTTGTGGTACTGGGGATCGAACTTGGGCCCTTGTGTGTCCAAGGTTGGCATGGTACCACTTGAGCTAAATCCCCAGCCCAGTGTAAATTATATCTTAATAAAGCTGGTAGAGAAAATAGAGTGAACAGTGAATCTGCAGAATGTTACTCAGTATTATAGTTTACTATGTAAATATAAAAACATACACATACAGTTACACATAAATATAATGTATAATATGAATACACATGTTAGATAAATGGTGATGACCTAGTAGAAGAACACATCCAGCCTGCATTTAGGGTTCTGGGCAGGATCTCCCTGAGTAACTTCAAAGGGGAGTCAAGTTTACTGAGGTGAGCTTTTATAGATAGGGTTAGGGGCTTAGTGGAATGGGTATAGGTGGAATGAGGAGAGGGGAAGTATGAGGCTGGGACAGGGAAAACTGTGTGTGTGGCTATAGTAACAGCTAATGCTGTTGTGGGTATGCTGTGACCTAGCAGATAGGGTGGCTGTGCCATGTCCTACCAAGGTCGGCGAGGTAGCTCGAGGATGTGGGGATGTGACAGCTCTCAGAGCTCAAGTAGTTGTCTTGGATCTTGGGACACTGGGACAAACAAGGGACAGGCCTATCAACATGGACTAGGTATACACCCTAAATCACATACTGGTTGCATGGAAGGACAAGGGATAGGGGTAAGTAAGAGAACATTTTATGTTTCAACAAAAATCAAACACATGACAAAATGTTAACATTTGTCCATTTTGGGTGGTAGATGCATGAGACTTCCTTGAATTTTTTTTTTTTGTACTTTCCTATATTTCTTACACAAAAAAACACCAAGACTAAAATTAAACCCCAAACCAAAAAGCAAATGTAAATGATTACCTAGTTCCTTCATTAATTTTAATTCCTTTATGGCTTTAATTCGAATATCAAACACCACCTAAAATAGAGAAATAAACTAATGACTGTGTATAAGGTGAATGGGCATAGATGAAAATGAAGACTGTCAGTATGAGCGCACATAGATCATCTGAGATGTTAACTACTAGATGTTGGTTTTTGCCTACTTGAAAAGCTCCCCCGCCCACTACCATCCCTGAAATTCTCTTACCAGGGCAAAAGCAAAAGCTCAGAATAGATTTTAAGTTTTTATCAAATTGATGTTAACTGGGACAAAAAGGAAACTTATAGCAAAGTGAGGAAACAATTTGAAATGGAAAAGCAATAAACTGACAGACCATTCACATTTCTGGTGAGAGTGAGAGAACAAAATGACAAGCAATCATTTTCCTTTATGTTAGGGACAATAGATTTGGGGCCAAAAACCATAAATAATACAAAAATGCATAATACCAACCCAAAACTCCTACAGTTTTCTATTTAAATTATTTTAAATTGTTTTCTTTGTAAAGTCAAAATTAGGCTAATTTTGTCCAGGAATAAAATGTTGGAAAGTTAGGGGTAACCTCCAGCCAGCATTCCACATGACACCAAGAGAAAGTGGACTATGGTAAGAAGAAACTTCCCCAAGGCTTACGTGCAGGTCAGGGATGGCCCTGAGCTTCAGGGTGCTGACCTCACACTGTTTCTTCTCCTGCACCAACAAAAGTTAACCCACCTCAACAAATTATGTTGCTTTAAAAGAAAACAACACTCTAGTAAATTTCTTCTCAGTGGTAATGGGAAATAAAAAGACAACTTGATATATTGAGAACATTTAAGTATAAAGGGATGTTTCCTGAGATAATGTTTAAGGAAGTCAGTATCACAATCTTCAAATGGGAAGTTAGAGGAATCTCTTTTAAAAGCAATTGGCTGTAGACAGAGCACAGAGTATAATTTAGAGCAATTTAAACCACATCTGAAATAAAAAAAAAACAACACAAAACAGTACAACACACACACACACATACATATTTAGACATATGTGTACCCATTTTAAAGTAACACAGAAAAGAACCACGAAAACAGCATTTTATATTTATCAAAGCCAGAGAATTCCATGAACTAAACAGAAAGTGCCTCATTCTCATTCTAGACTTTGGAGTTAAAAAAATGTCAAGTAATTTTCTGTAGTAGGGCAAGGACTGATAAAAAGCAATAAACATTTTAAAAAGTTGCTTAAGATTCAGAAATCTGTCAAGACGAATATTCTGAAAGATTAACGTGCTGCTTTCTAAATAAAATGCTAGCTGAGAAACATTAACTGAATATCAAGGTCTACTCACTGTGTTAATAGATGCAGATATTTTAACTTGCTTTTCTTCAGATTCTAACTGACATAAATTTTTAACTTCGAGCCAGTCAACTTCATTTATACCAGTGATCCATTTCCCTTCATGGGGCAATAGACTGTAGATAAAAAGACATTTAAAAATGTGTGTTCAGAGAGGTTGCCTTATATACATGCAGCCCTAAAGCAAAATAAAAGTGTCTTTACATGGTGTTTTGCGGATCAGAAAATCAATCCTTTTCCTTAGGCACAATTTCCAAAACTGTCTCATAAAGTAAGTAATAAAAGATGGCCATATTCTCCTGGGTCATCTCTATGAAAACCAGTTGTCTTTTTACAATGAGGTCAGGTGGTTATACAAGGAGTTTATGTTTAGGACACCAAATAGGTTTTGACTTACATAAATGATTTGCTGCCGTGGTTTTGAAGAAGTGTTGTACCTGAGCAACCAGTTGCTGGCTTCGACCTGCATATGGAAATCCCTACGGGAGCTTTAAACAGAATACCAGGGCACAATGGCTGTGGTGGCACATACCTATAATCCCAGCACTCAAGAGACTAAGGCAAGAGGACTACCTCAAGTTCATGGCCAGCCTGTACTATATACATAGACAGAACAAAACCAAAAACCCCAGAGTACTAGGGTCCACCCACCTCTCAGGATTCAGATTAGTTTTACAAGAGAGCAGCTATGTATAGTCCTGCCGACTGTATCCAAGCACCACACAAAAGGGGTGTGATAAGCATCATTTATATCATATCTTGTATTTAACATTGTAAAGCTTTATATTAGTTGGCAGTAGAGTATCTTCTAATAAAACCTTCCTATACACAGAGAATGCCTTTTAAGCCTGAATGACTTCTTCCTCGCTCACACAGTAGCACTGGCTAGGCTATCATAAGTCCTTGCTGGGAGTGAGTATGAGAGCCCCGAGACTTAATTTTACTCTTTGTCAGTTTCTCCATGCTGGGAAACCACTTGAAGTTAGCAATCTTAAACATCATAAAGTTTTAAGTACAGATATGCCCTGAGGACCATCTCAAAGCAGTGGAAAGTGGATGATGATCACAATAAAGATGTTCACTGAAACAGGAGCGCCTGCTACATATAAACATTCAGTAAGCACTGCTTTTTTTTTTTGAGACAGGGTCTCACTTTATAGTTTAGGCTGGCCCTGAGCTCACTATGTAGCCCAGGTAAGCCTGGAACTCAGCAATCCTCCTGTCTCTGCCTCCTGAATGCTGGGATTACAGGCGTGAGCCACCACGCCTGGCACTGTGGTATGTGTACTGATTGCTGGTGGGCGTGAGTCACCACACCCATCGTTGTTGTATGTGGTTACCTTGCTCAGGATCTTGCGGTTACAAGGCAGGCTCTGGAACCACTGAGCTAAATCCCTGGCCCAAGTACTTAATTCTTTTAATTCCCACAACTCTACAAAATTGGCCCTAGTTACTATCTTCATTTTGCAGGAAAGACTGAACACAAAGAGATGAAATAACTGCCCAAGGCCATGCTGTTAGTAAATTGCAAAGCTGGAAAATAGCTAGGCAGCTGGTTCCCAAACCCTTGTACTCTTCTACTACCTCATCTTGCCTCACGCAGGGGCACAGACAGAGCTAAAAGATTATTACATGGCCATCAGTGAAGCTCGCAATCTACAAACAAGGGTGAGGGAGAGAAAGCTGAACAACTATTCACCTACAAAGCAATCATTATTATGCTTAGAAAGATAAAAATCTTCAAAACTATGATTTGATTTAGAAGAAAAGGAAAGTTACTGGATGTGAACGGTGATCAATAATGTACAGTTGGAAATGGGCTGATATTTGAGGTCCCTTCTGTCTGCATTTTTTTATCTCTCACATCCTAATAAATGGAGATTACCTTTTATAAAGGAATATAAACTACATTATAAACATGAAGGGGGAACACATGTTTGCAAAACATTCATCCAAAACAGTAACAGTGAGAAATGTAACATAAAATAAGGTCAATACACAAGGTCTCTGATTCTCAGTGTCCCAGCCATTATAAATAATTATACAGTGTCTACAACCTAAGGGTACTGGCAGTGCTGCTTAGGCAGGAACATAAAGTCTAATGAGAGTACAGTGTCACAACGTGGGGAACATAAATAGGAAGGTGCAGCACTTCTGAGGACTAAATGTGACTACAGGATCAAGACGTAATTATTCAAGTAACTGCCTGACATGGGGAGGTGGGAAGCTCTTGGGAGCTACAGAAGGGGCTATTAGGAAATTCTGTATCACTTTATGGATCTCTTTTAATACTTTATAAACAATTTAACCATGATCTTAATAACTTTCTTATAATGAATTTCAGACATTTTCTTTGTGAAAATATAATACCTTTTATTCTATAACTGGCTCTAATATCAGAATTCATTTGATAGATTTTGCCTTATCACCAACCACTTTAAATTATATCTTTTCTATAAAACCAGGAATACCTGTGTAATTTTGTTACATTTACTTAAAAAAATTGCTTTATAATATTTTTTCTCTAAGTTGCATAGCCTAAAACACTCTTTAGAATATACTATGTAGAAATAAACACTTAACTTTTACTATTTAAATAAAGATTTGGAGTTCTAGATCAGTGATAGTGAACCTTTTACAGCTTTCAGTGATACAAATGGCCTGTTGCCAGTCTGCTGCAACATGCATGCCATAGGTTTGCCACTACTGTCCTAGATGGCAATGTAGTTGGAATAACTTGAAAATATTCTCCCTCTTTCTCTTTTTAGTGAGTTACCTGGTATCATCACTGTAAGAATCCTGAACTAAAACTGAACTTCCATCCCTGAGGCCATGTTCCCTGAATGTCCTCTGCATGTCTTCCTGGGGAATAGCACTCCAGCTCTCTTCCCCTGCAGAGCCAGCACTGTGTGTAAGGATGACGCCCTTCGTGATGGCTAAGGCTGTGAGCACAGTGCCCACTTCTGCATTGGCTGGAAAGACACGTGGAGACTCTACCAGCTGTCCATGGCTTTTGTTGTCACTGGTTGTCTCTAGGTGAAGAACGTGCAACAGCAGGGGCTCACAGTCAACACCAGTTGGAACCTGAACACCGCCAACCTGCAACAATATCCAGATAACACCAGTGTGGTTGACATTTGCCAAATTAGCATCACGGCAGGATGGAAAAACTACTCTGGTAGAATCACTTTCATTAATAAATTAAATTTTCTTAAGTATCTTTTAAGTATGAGAGGAATAACTTTAGATTTCTTTTGAAAGTTTCTCTTTTCTCTCTTAGGAGAAAAATGTCGGTGGGAGATAGATATTTATGAATTATCTGTGCTGGTGACAAGGTCTGGGAAACACAGAAGGACTCGAGACAGGCCACAAAGGGCCGAAGCTGCTCCTCACTGCCATGACTCCGAGAACTCACTCTGCTGCTTCAAGCTCTGCTGCTGCCCAATGCTAGCAGAGCTGGCAGCCATGATCTTGGATCCTCGCACCCCACTTAAAACATCATCAGGAGTATTTTTTCAGTACTTGTTCTTTTACCTCTACTCCATTCCACACAAAGATGTCTTCTCCATTAGCAATTCCAACTTCATACAGTGTCAGTTCATTTCCTAGGAAGATGAGATAAAGATTATCAGCAAGATCATCATGACCATCAGAAACCCTTTAGCTAAAGGAGGAGCTGCGACCGTTTTTTATTCTATCATCATTTGACATCATTTTAAAATCTTATTTTATTTTTGTGTTTTGATGCAGGGTCTTGGTATGTAGCCCATCTGAATTTGCAGTGATTTTCTTTCACATCCTGAATGGTGGGATTGTAGGCATGGGCCACTACATCTGACATCATTTTTATTTTTACTTTAAAAACTCAAGTCATTTTTGTGCGCACAGTGGCAGGGTAAGTCAGGTAAGTACAAAGGCCAACCTTATGTAAAGCTCATGCCACTATGATAAGCACCATGTGATCTAGCTTCCCCCATTAGGCAGCTACAGCTCTTTGTATGTGTCAAGCCTTTAAACTCAGTTTCCCCATTTATAAAATGGGGATAAAAGAATGTTGTAAAATTCAAATGAGATAAATTAGCATAGAATAGTAATCACAGTATCTGGCCCAGGAAAATCCAAAATGGTACCAGCCTGCTATGGCTTCTATCTAGATGTCTCCTAAAAACTGTAAGCACTCAAAGGTGGGGCTTTGGGAGTGACTAGATCATGGGTGTGATACTGGATTACTCCACAAAGAGGTTAGCATAGTGTGGATGATGGATTAACTAAAGAGGGAAGAGCCACCTGGGATACCTAGACAGAATAAAAAGGGAAAAAAGAAAGGTCTGTTGTTTGCTGCCTACACTTCTATGGATAGTTTTTCCTCTGCCACACTCCTCTGCCTCAGAACCAGCAAACTATGGACTGAAATACCTACAAACTGCGATAAAATAAGCCTTTCTTCTTTTAATTTGTGGGTGTCAGGTATTTTGTATCAGCAACCATTAAGTACTAAGACATGGCATGGTTGTTATCATTTTGAAATTTAAATAGGTTGGATTTATTACAAATAGGATACGTTATTTCTTTTTTGAAAAATTTGCAGTATGATGATTATGTAGTCAAGAAGCGGCAGCAGGTAGGGGAAGGACTGGCAAAGAGATAAACCATGGTTCATAAACCACAAAATATCCATTTTTATTTATTTTATTTTTTTTTTGAGACAGGGTCTCGCTTTGTAGTTCAGGCTGGCCCTGAGCTCACTATGGTGCCCAGGCAAGCCGCCGTGAACTCAGCAATCCTCCTGTCTCTACCTCCCAAATGCTGGGATTACAGGCGTGAGCCACCACGCCCGGCACTGTGGTATGTGGTATTTATTGCTGGTGGGCGTGAGTCTTTACGCCAAGCATTCTATGCGGTCACCGGGATCGAACTCAGGATCTTGCGCTTGCGATGCAGGCGCTGGAACCACTGAGCGAAATCTCCAGCCCAAAAATATCCATTTTTAAATTGCATTGCTGTGCTCATATTCATCTTACCATCAAGTTTCTGGTAAATGTGAAGTCCGGCTGGAACACGCTTTGCAGCACTAAGAACCATGTCTCCTTCCCAAAATTCTAAGAGCTGAAGATAATGCAATAAAAGGAATAATGAAAAATAACATCAGAGGCCTGTTTCCAGGTTTAACAGGAACAGCAGTGTGCCAATTTATACATGAATGAATCCTCCCAACAGTACCATTATCAAACAGTTGGAAATAAGACATTCTTGTTAAGTTAGTGGCATCTGAAGATAGCTAATTTCATCCACTATTGGCTGAAGACTGGCACACACATCTAAACAACTCTACTGAGATTAGGTGAAGGCTACTTTTAGGAGGGAGCAGACTACTCAGCAGGGAGTATTTGCCTCCAAGAGCCACACTTATCTGATTCATGAGCATTGCTCAGGGAAATGCAGTACCAGCTTCAGTCCACACCAACATTCTAGCTAGGCCTGAAAGGAAGACTTTCCCTGTAAATTTAGAAGTGGCATCCCCATGTAGGTAATAGATTGCCAGGGTGCGTTTTAAAGGTTCTAGATCGAAGAATCTGAGGGCTCTCTTAATTTCATCACAGCAGTGTTACTCAAAAGAGGATTGCTATCTATTGTTAAATACCACAAAATATTTCTCTTAAAAAGAAATTCCTTATGTAAAAGGGATTCCAGACTGGGTGTGGAAGCACATACATGTAATCCCAGCACTTTGGGAGGCTGAGGCAGGAGGATTCAGTCCCACCTTGGATAACTTAGTGACTTAGTGAGACCCTGTCTCAAAATAAAAAATAAGGATATAGCTGAACGTGAAAGCTCAGCACAGGCAACACTGTGATGTTTAAATTGTCATTTATTTCATCTTTAAAATGGAGTCCACTTGACCTTATAAAGAACTAAGCTACATAATTTCAGTGAAAGGAATATAAGCAAAATAAAAAGCAGCCCTGTTATCATTATCAAACATCTAGATAAATTACTTGAAGAATGAATATTAAGAACATGTTTTGTTTTTTGAGACAGGGTCTTGCTTTGTAGTTCAGGCTGACCCTGAGTTCATTATGTCAAGCCTTGGACTCACAGCAGTCCTCCTGCCTTTGCTTCCTGAGTGCTGTTATTACAAGCGTGAGCCACCATGCTTAGCACTGTGGTATGTGGTACTGCGGATCGAACTTGGGATCTTGTGCTTTAGAGGCAGACCTGGAACCACTGAGCTAAATTCCTGGCCCAAGAACATCTATCTGTTTTTACTTAAGAGACTAGTAGGTATTTTCTTCACCTAAGAATCTTATTAGGGGGCTGGAAATTTAACTCAGTGGTTCCAGTACCTGCCTCACAAGCACAAGGTCCTGAGTTCAATCCCTGGTAACCACATACAATGCTAGGCATGGTGACTCATGCCCATCAGAAATCAATACCACATACCACAGTGCTGAGCGTGGTGGCTCATGCCTGTAATCCCAGCACTCGGGAGGCAGAGACAGGAGGATTGCTAAATTTGAGGCTTGCCTGAGCTACACAGTGAGTTCAGGTCCAGCCTGAACTACAAAGTGAGACCCCATCTCAAAAAAAAAAAAAAAGAAGAGGAGGTCTAGGGTATAGCTCACTGGGAGTTTTGGTTAGCACATACAAGGCCCTGAGTTCTATACCCAACATAGCAAAAAAACAGAAAAGAGAGAAAGCCAGATGTGATGGTATATGCATATAACTCAAACTGGTTAAGAGGCTAAAGCAAGAGAATTACAAGTTCAAGACCAGTCCAGACAATCCGTGAGACCCTGTCTCACAATGAAATAAGAAGGGCTAGGGATGTAAAAATCTTATTAATAAATGCTATTTTATGCTAGAGGATACAAAATTGGTTTCACTTAATGATTTGTGATTTTAAACCATAGGCTGAACTTTATCGTTTTCATCCTCTTTCAAAAACAATTTTTTCTCTATTTTACTCCAAATTAAATGGCTTGATTCTCCACTTGAAAAGCTGCTGGCAAGAAGTATGTGGAAAACCTTCCTAAAGAGTCTACTAATGAGGACAGGTCATTTGTTTTACCCTTTATCTACTAGTAGATGCCAAAACTTTTCCTAAGCAGCTATAATCTAAATAAGATGAAATGGAGAAGCTGGCTCAACATGGATCCAAATGTCTCATTTTTTTTTTTTTTGAGACAGAGTTTCACTTTGTAGTTCAGGCTGGCCCTGAGCTCACTATGTAGCCCAGGCAAGCCTTGAACTCAGCAATCCTCCTGTCTCTGCCTCCCGAGTGCTAGGATTACAGGCATGAGCCATCACGCCCAGTCATGTCTCAATTCTTAATTACCTGAAATATTGACTGCTGAAGATCTCCTAAAGTTCTTCTTTTATCAAAGGTCAAATCCCACATGCTTTCTGTCTGACAGTTTATTGGGTGCAGAGCTCCATTGAAGAAATGGTAACGAGGGCCCATGTGTAGATGTAATTCTATACTATTGTTTGCAGAATCACATTCTTCCCTTGTTAGAGGCATAAAAAATCCATAAATACTATTTTTTTTATACGATACTTCATTGTGAACCAAAAATATATGGCTTATAATGCAAGCAAGTTCTTCATTCTACCTAAGTAACACCTTTTGCTTCTATCTGCCAAGATGATTCATTTTAGGTGTCCAATAATCAGCAAACATACAGTGCTAATTACTAACATGAATTTCCAGGGAAAAGTGTTTCTGTGTGGATTGTGCAACATGAACTACATATCTCTACACAGATGCTCTAAGTTGAAATCTCCCAATCTTGAGTTTATATATTACAGTTATGGAAAAACACTACAAATATGCTCACATACCTGCATTAGGAGGGAGCTTTATCAACCTTCTGTGTCATCCTGACTTCCACTGGATTCTTTGAGCCCATTACATTAAAAGTCATGGGCACTGCTTCCTGAGTATGTGTTCTCCAGGGTGGCACGCACCACAACCTGTGCTGTGGTAATGGCTGCACCTCTCTCTCTACTGACTCAAAACCTGACACCAAATTCGAGCTATCAGGTACCATGGCCAGGGCAGAGCTGGGATGGTACTGTCACCATGACTCAGGACTTCAGATACTTTATATTAACATGGTCAAAGAGAGTATTAACTTTTCTCATGACCACACTACAGACCGTCTTACTGGCTGACTAAACTCCTTGGGTTATTTTTTTCCCCTTCAAAATGTCAACTGCTAATCTGGACTACTTCCACATATTATTTTTTCATACTGTGTTCAAAGTCTCTCGTCACTGATTTGCCCTTAGGGTCTACATGGAGCCCCTGGAAGCATCTATTTCCCTACATATTGGCCTACTGACTCTATCAGAGAGCAAAGAAAGAACCAGTTTTCAGGGTCCAATATGAGGCTCCCAAAGAGAATGTTGAGGTCATTAAGTTCTCAGCAGCCATCTCTGTAAGAATCCACCGCAAGTTACTAAGACTGAGGCTAAACCCAACAGTGTATAGAATTTCTATCTTTCTTCATGTAAGTCAGCCCACTTCTAGTCTGCCATTACTACAAATCAGTTTCCACAATTACTCTAAGATCAGGGTGGTTTTAATGACAACCTGTCTTTGTAGAATTCATTTACCCACCTGAGCACTTAATGGTTTGTCCAAGCTCCTTAGGCTTCTATTCCTACTTACCAATGGCTATTTTGTTAGTTATGTCATGTCACAGATAAGGAAAATTTCAAAGTAAATGAAAATTTTACTATAAAAATTCAGCAGGTAAATAGTTGGTTAGTTTTTCTTTTCTAGTTTTCATTATTAAACCTAAATTATATTTCATCCCCAGAAAAACTATTTAAACTCTGAAAGTAACTCAAAATTACCTTTTCCTCTGTAGCTCCATGTTGGCTGCATCCATTTCCTTCAGCAAATGACAGGGAACCCTGTATCTGGGATTAGCTCGAGCTGTGAACAAAACTTTCCATTAGCTTATTGACTTAATGAAATCTGGTTGCTGAAGAGGCAGTACGAAGACAGGAAAGGATGGTGCTGGGAGCTAGGAAATCTGTAATTAATCAGCTATGTGAATACGGCTCTTCGCTGGAGCTGTTTTCCAAGATCAAATGAAACGCAGGGAGCTTTATAAGCCAAGCTAGAAGAATTTCACTTCTTCAGCTTCTGTTAAGTACGTTTTAAGAAAGAACATTAGTGGGCCGGAGGGTTAGCTCAGTGGTTCCGGTGCCTGCCTTGCAAGCGCAAGGACCTGAGTTC
>PVIC010050112.1:0-12821 GCA_004025085.1 Thryonomys swinderianus | reverse complement strand
TGAGCCACCACGTCCGGCATTGTGGTATGCGGTGTTGATTGTTGGTGGGCGTGTCTCCACGCCCAGCATTATATGTGGTCACCGGGGATCGAACTCAGGTCCTTGCACTTGCGAGGCAGGCGCCGGAACCACTGAGCTAACCCTCCGGCCCTCTTTGTGAAATCTTAAGCTGGTTATTGACTGGTCTTCTGCCCTTGGACTAAGATGTACACACCTTCTTTCTTGCTTCTCTGGCCTTTGGACGCAGTCTGGAACGATGACACTAACCACCCCCCTGCTTCGTGTGTGTGTGTGTGTGTGTGTGTGTGTGTTTGTGAGATTGGTTCTGTTTTTCTGGAGAACTCTGATACAAGTGCCCTAGAGATGCTATGCTACTTTCTCAGCTTATTCCAAGCTGTATGTGGCAGAACCAAAAATGAAATCTATACTCCTAATATTAACACTTCATGATTTTTGTTTATGTAACCATCACTATAATCTAAACTTACAACATTTTTTATCTCCCCAGTAAAATACCTCATGCCTGTTTACAGTTAATCTCTGTTCCTATCCTTAGCCCTAGGCAACTGCTAATCTATTTCTGTCTCAATAGATTTGCCTTTTCTAGGCATTTCATGTAAATGGAATCATATGATATGAGGCCCTTTGTGTCTGTTTCTTCCACTTAGCATAATGTTTTTGAGCCTCATCTATGTTGTTACCTCATGCTTTTTATAATGCGTTTGTCTACGCTTCTCTCTGCTTCACTGCTTCTGCTCTATTCTGAGCTGCTTCTATTTTGATCTCAACTTTGGACGGGAGGCAAAGATACACACTGTAGCCCCGGGGAGAGAACACCGGGGCTGTGGAGAACCTGGGCTCTGAGCAAGTGCACAAGGCAGTCCTCTCGGTCAACAAACTCCCCAGGAAAATCTTGTTTTCTGAGAAAATCGAATGGGATAAGGCCCGTCATAGTGACCATAAGCCCACATGAAATTGTACTTTATATTACTATATTTAATGGCATGAGTAAAAGAACCTTAAATATTTAAATTTTAACAACACTTACTACAGTAAAGGATACACTGCCAAGAATGATGAGGTAAGTGTGTTGGAAGCAAGGGGTAGTATTTAAACATATTTTTTATATTTAATTTTTCTTCTCTACACGTGTGTAGTATATAACGTTTATATTCCTTGTATATAGTTGGTACGTGTATATGACACATTTTTCACACTTTGTCCTTTCCTCCTTCTTGCTCCCTCTATCTCCTGACTCTGTTTCCATTTGAGAAATATCTGTCTTCCTATTTCCTATCATCTACCTTTTATTATTCTCTTATTTGTAATTTAGGTCTCTCATATGAGAGAAGCCATATGACATTTAAGCTTGTGCATCTGATTTATTTCACTTAACATTATGGTCTCAAGGTACATCCATTTTCCTATAAATAACTCATTTGGTATCTATATGGTGGAGTAGAACTCCATTGTGTGTAAATAGCACATATTCTTTATCCATTCATCTGCTGATGGTCATGCGGAATTAATGGTAATATGTCCTTTACAGCAACACATTTTAAAAAATTTAAATATTCACATTTTAATCACCCCTTTCTTATCAACTGTTTACAGCAATTCCTGTCAGATAAAGATATTATATGATGTCATCTTCCACCTTTTTCTCTGGGTCTGGCATCAAAGAACTTCTGAGTCTTCCCCAAGACTAAAATGACCACAAAAGGTAAACATTCTGAATCTATTCAACCCATAAAACGGCAGAAGAGGCTTCCAGAAGAGCTTCAGAAACTGTGAAGAATAATAAGATATATGTGATCAAAAGAAGAGGGAGTATTTTCAATTAATAGCAACATGTCTTCTTTTATAATAAAAATTTTAAATGCAAGCATTCACTATATTGGTGGATGACACTTTGTTTTGTAGCATTATGAGGTAAATGAGCCAAGCTTTTAAAATGAAATCATCTGTATAGTCACAGAATTTTGAATGTAGGTGAAGAAGATTGACTAATAAAATCTCACCAGCAGTAAAATTTAAAATTCTTCTGTTCGGATTACTATTCTTTGAACTAAGCCTAAACTGAAGTTTTTGTGCAAAAATATAATTAAAGCAAAATTAATTTGCTTTAATTATGCAAATTTTATGGACAAATCCCAAATTTTATTTAAGGTCGCCCATAGAGATGACCATTAGTTCCAAATTGTAGAAACTGCAAAAGAACTAGCTGTGCTTTAAAAAGGCCAACTCTTAAGCCTAGGAGGATTAGAACTTAAAAATTATTCAACATTGACCCTGTTGGATGATTGCTCTGATAGCTTGCTGCTTATTTCACTACTGTTCGTATTTTAACCCCGAGGATGCCACTTTCAGATTCTTGTATTAACTTTATATGATGCAGTGTGTTATGTGTGTATGAAGTATGCTTTAAAAGGAACTTGTATTTTTCATGGTGCTTAAGAAACTGTTTGCGAGAGTGCTGCCCACACAGAACCCCGTGATGGTAGTATCTCTTCTTTTCCTGTATGTTTCCCAGTAGTACTAATTACAGACAAAGCTACTCACAGATACATCATCCATCATAGACAATATTGCCAGTTTCTTTCAAGTTCATAGCATTTAATAAATGTAAAAATCATTATTTTCATCAATTTCAAAGATAATGAATGTATTTATATCCTAAAATTTGAAAACTAAATGAGTGAAAAAAAGTTCTTAGATATGTGACTCAGACCAGGGAAAACATTCTATAATAGTATCTCTAGTTCTTAATTATCCTGAGGGGCTGCAGGTAGCCTCTAATACCCATCATCCTCTTTCTCTAGTCCATTACCCAGAATAGTAGCTCAGCACATGGTTACCCAGTATCCCTTGCTGCTGCCATAAGTATGTGACTAATTGTGGGCCAATAAAGTAGTGTGGAAGCAGAATTCTTAAATAATATCTCAAGGTCATGTCTTTAGAAGAAAAGGATTTATCTTCCATTTCTTCCTCCCTTTGGGCAGGACTCTGGACAGGGAAGTTGTGAGTCCTCCATGACCTTGCAGGTAAGGGCAACACTAATGAATTGCAAAGCCTTTGAGAATTGAAAACCAAAAGAAGTTAGTTTCCTGGACTATTTATATGAAGAAATTCTCTTGTGAAAGACAGATCAAAAAAAAAAAAAAAACTTGTTAATCTAGCTGGGCATGGTGGCTCCCCGACTGTCATCCCAGCACTCGGGAGGCAGAGGCAGGAGGATTGCTGAGTTCGAGGCTTGCCTGGGCTACATAGTGAGCTCAGAGCCAGCCTGAACTGCAAAGCGAGACCCTGTCTCAAAAACAAAAACAAAAACAAAAACAACTTGTTAATCTTTTTCTCTGTTAAATAATGAAACAAATACCTTAATCAAAATAATAAATGTAAGTTATTTGCTGTTCAGAAAAGTCAGGAATTTTGAATGACATGATTCCTAAGGTTGTTTCTTTTTGATGCATAGTCATTTTATCTAGATTAAGACCGGGGTCTGTTATGCTGTTCAGTGAGATGTTTCATTTGAGGGGCCTCAAGATTTGGTCAGAGGAGTATGGTAGCATGAAAATTTACAGCACAGTGAGTAGTGCAGAGGATCTAGAATTTGTAGGTATATATTTACATTTGGTGTATTTTTTTTTTTTTGAGACAGGGTCTCACTTTGTAGTTCAGGCTGGCTCTGAGCTCACTATGTAGCCCAGGCAAGCCTCGAACTCAGCAATCCGCCTGCCTCTGCCTCCTGAGTGCTGGGATTACAGGCGTGAGCCACCACGCCCGGCACTGTGGTATGTGGTATTGATTGCCGGTGGGCGTGAGTCTCCACGCCCAGCATTGTATGTGGTTTCCGGGGATCGAACTCAGGACCTTGCGCTTGCGAGGCAGGCACCGGAACCTCTGAGCTAACCCTCCGGCCCTACATTTGGTGTATTTTTTTAAAGCTTCATAAGTTCAAGGCTCTTAGGAATGAATTAAGGGTAAATGCCTGGTCTTAGTCGTCTTTAGTTTCTCCAGAGAACCTAGCACATACTAAGTACTCAAACTACCTGTAGATTTATTCCAAACTAGATTTATCCTAAGCAAAAGACTCCCGTGCAGTGAGAGTGCTGACATAATGAAGTTAGTAGGCTTGCCCATGCTGACTCTGGGGGTAACGTCTTTTTAAAAAGAGAGTTGGGACTGTGCAATATCAAGTAGATATATTGGGTAATTGCTGGGTCCCTTCTGGCTCTAAAAGAAGAAAGACCTACTGGCTCTCTCCGCTTTTCCCCAAACCCACTGCTGATTCTCTACTGCTGTAAGTAAGGTATGCAAGGGATCAGCATCCTCCATCACTGTACTAGCTCGCTCTGTCCAGCTTTATGTCTCCCCAGGCTAACTCTTACTTCTTTTATACTCCTGAGCTTGTACTCTGCTCACCTGTTTCCTCTGTTTGAGAACATACCAACCTACCAAACCCTCATCCACACTGCCAACTCAATGCCCTTCAGTGCTATGCAGATGCCCAACTCCCCTGATGGCAGAGGACAGAAACAGCCCTGACGGTTCTTGGGCATCACTCTAACAGATTGTGGATGATGATGAACTCTCACTGATGAGACTCACACAGCCCAGCTCCAGGACGCAAATTGCAGCAGTGAAGATGCTTTCTGACTGACAGAGACATCCCCAAATTCTGGCCTCTTGATGTTTGCACAGGAGGCTCAGTGTGAACTTAGGCCAGAGCTGATTCCGGATATGAGCTTTTCCTTCCGAGCTGCTTCCTGTAAGAAGTCTGTGGACACAATCACAAAACATGCCTCAGTTCTTCTCATCATCTTCCCTCCTCTGAATACCATTCACTTCTTACATAGCACAACTCTTCCAGCCTGAGGAGCCAGAAGTTCATCTGAACAGCTACCTCAGTCTTCCATTGAATGTCTTCTGCCATTCTGATCTCAGTGTGGAAGTTGTTTCTACACCGTGTCTGACCTTTACCCACAGGCTGCAGGTGACCCTCAGAATCTAGTAACACAGCCCCACAAGATGGTAAACTTTTACTACTATAAGTGATTCCTGCTGATCTTTCCCCCAGTACTTGGCATTGAACTCAGAGCAATGCCCTCCGCCCTTTGTTTACTGTTTTATTTTGAGACAAAATGTTAAATGGCCCATACTAGACCTGAACTTCCAAATCTTCTCTCTCTGATACTATGTGCACTTGTGCAAATTGGCAAAACACAGCAATGACCAATAATTGTATTTCAACCTACCTACATGTGTGTATCAGTAAAGACAGGTGTTTATTGCTATTAAGGGGACATGTTTTATGATTTAATTATTAAACTTGAGCTTATGTTAGTTCAAAAATAAGTTAAAATAGGTTTCTAGCAGCTGTGGTATAGGAAGTAAATATACATTAAATAGTGCTTCACTCATGATACTGCTATAATTGTATACACAATGTTGTTAATACCTGAAAAATAAATAGTTGCTTATATTAATCTTTGAAATGCATGCTGGCATTCAACTCAAAGGGAAATTTGATCATGTCTTTTTTTTTTTTTTTTTGAGACAGTGTCTCGCTTTGTAGTTCAGGCTGGCCCTGAGCTCACTATGTAGCCCAAGCAAGCCTCTAACTCAGCAGTCCTCCTGCCTCTGCCTCCCGAGTGCTGGGATTATAGGAGTGAGTCATCACACCTGGCATTGTGATATGTGGTACTGATTGCTGGTGGGTGTGAGTCACCATGCTGGGTATTGTTGTGTGTGGTTACCAGGGATCTAACCAGGGAACTTGTGCTTGCTAGGCAGGCGCTGGAACCACTGAGCTAAATCTGCAGCCCTGCTCATGTCTTTTTATTAGACTTTTATAAAATCTATCTTTCCAGAGAAAAATATCCCTCATTTCACAACCCAATCTTATTAATGTCGTTGCTTTTTGAAAATAGGTACATTTGTGAGTACTAGTATAAAGCACCTAAAGGGTAAAAGTACATGAAAAACTAATTCTAACCGCCACTTTGTGAGTTTGCTAAGAATCATTGCCTCTTCTACCAAACACGACATGGTTGCATTAGTTTCAGAAAAAAGGACAGATATCACACTACTTTATATTGTCCTTTTTTTTTGAGTTATCACCAGAATATTGAGAAAGGAAATTTTGTTCTTGAGGCATTAACCATACCAGGAGTCCCTGAACCTCAATCACTGATTGGTATTAGTCCTGGCCTTTTAGGAACTGGGCCAAACAGCAGATGATGAGCTGTTGGCAAGCAAGGAAAAAGCTACATCTGTGTTCACAGCTGCTCCCCAGCACACACATTACACCTTGAGCGCTGCCTCCTGTAAGATTGGTGGTGGCATTCAGTTCTCATAGAGTGTGAAGCCCAATGTGGACTGTGGACCGTACATGAACAGTCCAGGCCGTGCTCTCTAATACCCAGCAGTCTGAGGTGGAGCTGAGGAGGTGATGCTACCTAGCTCTGGGAGATTTAATTGTTAATCACAAATAACATCTGATACTAATTTAAAAAAACACTAATAAAAAATTCCTCCACTCAGGTATGAAAAACTTGCTGGTATGGTTTAGATCTAGAATGCCCCCCAAAGGCTTGTTGAGTCCAGAGGTGGGGCTTTTGTAGTTGAGTCCAGAGGTGGGGCTTTTGTAAAGTGATTGAGTCATGGGGGTGCTTACTGTCAGGAGGTGGGATCTGATAGGTAGAGATCTGCCGAGATCCCGCCTGAGGCCCTGCCTTCTTTCTCTGCTTCCTGTCCGCCATGATGCAAGCCCCTGTCCAGCCCAGACAGGCCCTTCTTCACATGGACTGAAAACGTGAGCTAAAGTAAATCTCCCCTTCTTTAAGTGGTGAATGTCAGCTATTGTTTCACCAATGAAAAAACTGACTAAAACTACTGTCTTCTGTGAAACCTGTCTCTGGTACCAAAAAAGGATGGGGACTTCCGAATTATATATCCTCCCAAGACAATTCCTCTTCCCTCACTACAGCCTAGGCAAACTAAGTGGATACCTATGATCTACAGAAAAGAGTCAGAATGATTTCAATGCCCCCCCCCCCCGCCCCGGCTTCTCATGACACTGGCCATGGAACCTAATGAGAATTCTAATGGCCCGGCTCCTACCACCTCTTTGGAGTTCACCTTGAGTGGCTCTGCCTCTGCCTGCTATATTCTACCCACACTGGCCAGTTTCTTAAACACACTGAGCACTCTCCACCACAGGTTCTGAGTTTGAAATCTTTTCTACTGAGAGTATGTTGTCCTTTCAGCTTTACGTGGCTGGTTCCTCCCTTCACCTGGCTGGCTCCTCTTGTTTAGACTCAAGTCATCTCCGAGTGGCCTTCCCTGGCTTTCCGTAACTAATGTTTCTTTCTCACAGCCTACCAGAATCTTTTCTAGGAGCAATTGACATTATCAGAAATTAATTAATTTTAATTGTGCACATCATTAGATACCAATAAATCACTGTTAAATGAATGAGCTTAGTAGAGTGGATAAAAACTCAAACTCTGGAGCCAGCCTACTGAGGCAAATTGTGCCTCTAATATGTGACATTTATGTGCCTGTCGCTTTTTCTTGTGATTTAGTTTCATTATCTGTAAAACCGGGAAACTAATAGCACCTATTCACAGGGTTGTTGTCAAAAGTTAATAAATCAACACACACAATGAAGAAGGACAGCACTTGTGTGAAACATGGTATGCAGTCAGAATCTTAAGAATTGTATTTAAATTCTTAGACATGACTAAAGCAGTAGCTAACTAGATTTATCAAATACTTCTTATTTCAGGTGGTGTCAGGAAACTGAATAATCATTGTACGCCAAACTTTTAGGCTCTTGAACTGTCAAGGAGAGCTGCTGATAAAGCTCTGATTTTTGTCTTCATTACTTCACTCATTTTAACCAATTGTTGCATGTAATGGCTTGCTAGGTTCTAAAATGGATGAAATAATAGCCCAAGACTTGAGAATAGATGCACGTGAGCTGGTGAGGCCTGAAGGACAGCAAAGGAAACATCTCCACTGCTCTCCTGGTGGGCTGGTCTGGAGCCTAGGAAGACCCCTAGCCCTTGCAGAGTCAACTCTAGCCCTGTGCTGCTGGGTACTATGTGAGCACCTGTGGACTCCGTCGGGTGGGTGGAAATACCACCCAGGGGCCACGCAGTCAATTTGTGAATGCAAAATCGGGGAAGCATTCAGAGTCGCTTACTCTATATACAGCATGTGGCTAAATATGCAGCATGTATGTATCTACACGTATGTATTTGCATGTCGAATTGCAGGCTAGCTCCAGAAGGGGAGGGAGAAGAGGGCTGAAGCTGATGGCCCCTCAAGCATTTCCTGAGGGAGCGCGTCTGTCAGTCTACGCTGGCTGACTAAAAGTCACATGTGGCTCTCAGATGTAGAAAGGGAAATGTATTTGCATCTAAAAATGGGAACTATTTTAGCATAATTCTTATTGTAAGCCACTTGGTCAATCGTACAGTATTTTGGGGCAACCTTTGGACACAACGTTCTGGAAGACCTTCCGAAGACCACCTTGGCTTTCCCCTCTTCTCTGGATCCTTGGTACTCTCTCAGGAATGGGAGTCACTCTAGCTGAGTGTAGTCTGTTTGAGGCTTCTGTTCATATCTCCTTTCTTTCTTGCAGCAAGGTGATAAAGATGTGAAACTTATTTCCATCCTGTTTTTCCTTCAATCAATGCCAAATTTTATTGTAAGAAAGGTGACTGAGAGACAAAATTCCAATAAGGTTCATTCCACGGTTAAAATGGTCTGTGGAAAGGGTACCAATTGTGCTGTCAGCCCTGGACAAAATTGGGAGATGTAGAAGGGTTAGTGGAAAAGCAGATTGAGCCTTTGTCTGAATCTTCCCTAATAGAAATGTAATTAAAGCTTGAGAAGAGTGTGTTCTTTTTGGAGTCAAGTACACCTTGATCTAAAGGCTGCCCTTGCTATTTACTAATTATTTCACCACGGGTCGGGTTCTTCCAATTCACTTTCTTCTGAAGCAAATACCCAGCTTGCATTTCCCAGCCCCCTTTACACCTCAGTATGGTCCAGTGATTGAGTTAAGACCAATGACCACTTCCAGACGACCTATGGTCACATGGCCTCGGAATGTCAAATGATATAAAAATTAGGTTTTGACAGATTTGGCAGTGGAAATTTAGAGGTTGTTATAGCATATAGCCACCCCTTCCTCATTTGAATAAGGTGTGTGAATTATCTGCTTTAGTTTCACCTGTAAATTGAGCTAATCTACATACTTCCTAAGGTGGTCATTTTGGCCATAAATCATTTCTTCTTTTCCTGCATTTACATAATTCTTCTTTCCTGTACTTTTATTTTTTCCTGCTATAGTATAAAAGAAATTCTTTAATCCTCATTCTCTGGTCCCATTTGTCATTTGCAAAAAAGTTTTAGGGAAAGTAAAGTAGCTCAAGAAACATGATCTAGCAAGTCATTTCTAGGAAGGAGTGACACACGATCCGAAGTCCTTAGCTCAGACATGAGACTTGGTCCTGTGGGTCCTGTCTCTGAGCAGTCACATTAAATAAAAACATAAGGAAAACTCTGACAGTGTTGAAGTCACAGATCACTACTAATTCTGTACAAGTGGATGCTGCAGGGACCATATACAAGTGTATTGCACAGAATTTCTGAGAAATACTCTGTAGATATCAGCTCGTCTGTCCCACTTTCACATTCAAGACAACTCTTAAAGATCTCTCCCGTGTTCTTGTGCACTTTCTTACCTCTCCCTCTTTCTCATGGCCACATCCCTGTGGGAAGACACTAGTGGAATTTCTGATTTTACTCTTGTCCAAAGCAGACCACACATAGCTACAAGTGCTAAGTGCTATCCTCTCTTCATGGAGGAAGACAGGGGCTGGGAAGTTCTTTTAAAATTTTCTCCAACAACATATCTTATAGATCATTCTTATGGAACACTTTCAATGGATGTAATTCTCCAGTTTATTATATTGTTCGATTTAAGGACCTTAAAAGAAGACCTGAGAAGAGAAAAATCAGAAAGGGAATATTGCAACTTCGTCTTGATGCTAAGCAGTCATAAACAGTAAAAGCAGAGCTGAGAATTCATTCTGAGGGATGGGAATTGGCCTGGGAGGACTGCATGAATGATCCTAACCCTTCCTCTGTGGAAGGGCGGACAGCTGGCCAGAAGGGAAGGAGTGGGGGGGAGGTCTAGAGAGGCTTTGATATAATTCATTCAGAGAGCAGCCTCTTGCTAAGAACATCTCTGACTTCTGACTTTTCATGGTGCCTTAAATAGTCACATTTCTAACTATAATAGGTTGAGACACTGTGAAAATGCAATTTTTATCTGTGAGAGGCAAATATAATTATCATTGATATTACTTCAGGCTTACTTCCAGCCATATTTATTCAGCCAGTGAGGAATAAGAGCTCCAGGTGACCAGCTTAGATGAATACAGGGTGAACCAACACCTTGGGGTTCCCAGGGGAGAAGGCAGCCAGAAGCATACTGACTCCCCTCAATTTTCCATGCTACTCAGCTTGAGGCTGTTAAAACCTATGAAGGGCTGAGATTTCACCCATTTATAAGCTAGTACAAGAGGCCCACGTAAGAGCCGAACAGCTTCGTGTCTGTACTGGTTCCCAGAGTCACCAGGTACTGTGGGGTGGAGTCACATCTGTGGAACTCTGGGAAAATCCCAATCTTCTATAATGGGTTGTAAGCAAATCTGCCCAAGATTTGCCATAGAGGGAGGTGTTATCTGGACTATTCTGGACCATAAGTAAATGTATCCTGTTCTCTGGAGGAAGATGCCAGCTCTGCTCTTCCGGGATGTTTGCTATACAGATACCCTGGACAGATAGTCTGGAACAGAATAGAGCCAGCGTCTCTTCACCACATGTGCAGAAATGTGAAAGATGTAGGAAGAATTACCTAACAATAGGATCAGTGTGCAGTCTAAATAAGGCAGGGGGCATATTGGGACTCATGTGGTTCTACCTCATTCTAAGCCAGCTCCACCTTTATTATTTAGCAGATTTTTTTTTCCCTAGCACTGTCATCATATGGAGCTATGTCACTAGCCTCTTTTTTTTTTTTTTTTTTTTGCTTTTGGGGCAAAATGTTCACCATTTTGGCCAGACTAGTCTCAAACTTTGAGTCCTCCTGCTCCTACAGAGCAACTTGTGGTCAGAGGCATAGCAAACACATTTCTTTCCTGTGCCCATCCTCTAGGGTGACATCCTAAAGAGTTGGGTTGGAAAAGCTTGAGGCTCCACAGGAAACTGTGCCTGTGATGAACCGGATAAATCTTCGAGGCACAGGTCTGGCTCGAGTGATCTAGGGAGTGTGGAAATGTGATCGTGCTCTAGCCATCGCTTTGCACCTAACAGTTGCTCGGTTAACGTATGCTCGTCCCTTAATTGTGGGCCTGGCTGGTAAGGTTCTGACCTCCTGATTCAAGGATGAGGACTGGAGAAATGAAGAGGCAAGGGGGAACGGGCCAGCAAGTGACCCACTTTACGCTTTCACTTGGGGAGGGTGGGATTCCTACTTTTAGTTAGGCCGTGACCTCTACACCAGGTTAAGTACTCCTGGAAATCCCAGCAGTGGTCTGGCTGTGTGGGGAGTGTGGCCAGCCTTTTTTCCACATGACCCGGTGTGCTGATGCTGCCTTTGGTTTCTCCTGGGCTCCAAATTACTGCTCAGAAGCAGCTGCTCAAACACTTTAATGGCCACAATTAAACAGTCCCAGAGGCTGACCTTTAGACATGGCAGTGGTTCATCAAGTCAGACACCCTGGGGTCTGCCATATTTGGCCAGGCTTTGCAAGTCTAGTGTAGACTGGCCTTTTGTTTGGTTTCCCACAATGTGTTTTAAGAGGAAATCATACTTCCGATCACATTAATAGAAATGAAAAAAATTGGGGGATGAAATAAGACTATAGAAGGAATTCCAGTGTCAATGCAAAACACCTCATAAATGCAGGTTTAAAACTCTCTCAAGAATTTCTGGAGTTATTAAGTTATTTTAACAGAAGTAGGGTTCTTCTCAGGGAAAGGGAGACAATTAGTGATTAGACTTTAGTATTTTTATCTACTGTACAATTAATATTGAATGAGTGACCAATAAATACTAGGGAGGGCTGCAGATAGGAAGAAAGGGCCCTGAGAAATGGATTAGAATATGTATTCATCAGAGAAGAAGCTGTTTTTCTTTGGTTCAACCATTTCCCAGATTCCTAAAACATTGCCTGATATACAACAGGTGCTCAGCTAGTAGATGTCAGTTAAATGGGTGGACAAAATTTTACCTTGATTGAGCTCCCAATCTAGCCAACGGTAAGCAAAATGTTAATAATCATTTGCTATGAATTCTGCAAAAGAAAGAGAAGCATTGTGATATTATGTGATAGAGACCAATTCCGGAGGTGAAGGGACAAACAGAAAGAATGGCTGAAAAGATTCAGGAATATCTTGAATATTTGCAAGTTATATTTGAGTCAAAAGAATATGGCAGAATGGGGAACTTTCTAAGTAATCACTAACAACAAGCAAAAGTCTTTAGGAAAGAAATACTTTGTGTATTAAGGAAATCAAAGGCTGACTGTAAGGAAAGACTATTAGAGAGGGGGGAGCTGAAATTAATTTCACTGAGTCTTATAAGGCCTAATCAGTTTAGGGAAATTTGACTTTTACTTTATGCGAGTTAGTTAATTAGTACTGTTGTAACAAATTACTGCAAACTGTGTGGATTAAAACATCATAAAAGTATTCTCTTAGAATTCTGGAAGATAGATGTCAAAAATCAGAGTCTC
>PVIC010050111.1:0-12925 GCA_004025085.1 Thryonomys swinderianus | reverse complement strand
AAAAAAAAAAAAAAGAAATTAAAACAAAAGTAGACTAAAACTATGTATGGATCAAAAACTAAACATATATATTAATACAAAGCTATATAAATATTTTACATAGAGAAAGAGACAACTAAACTAACCAATTTCCCAGCATTTGCAAAGACCCATTAACTCTCCTCTGCTCAGGTTTGGAATCTAAAAACCACAGACCAGTGAACAAATATAAACAGAAAGAAATATATGGGCACACACACCAATGTATGGGTATATAAAGTCATTCTTTTGTCTCCATACAAATGTGTGTTATTTCCGGTCATATGTTCTGGATGGTACACATTACAGCGTGTTCATTTTTGATAAATTCTGGACAGTTAGGCATTCCCCCTTGTCTTCCTTTGTCTCCCTAGCAGAAAACACAAAGGCAAGATAGTCCCACTGAGGGCTGGAGATTTAGCTCAGTGGTTCAGGTGCCTACCTAGTAAACACAAGGTCCCTGGTTCGATCCCCGGTAACCACATTTGAGGCTTGCCTGGGCTACTTAGCGAGGTCAGGGCCAGCCTGAACTACAAAGTAAGACCCTGTCTCAAAAATAAAATTAAATAAATAAATAAGATAGTCCCACTGAGAGGCTCTAAGGAACTAAGAAATGTCCCCTGTGAGCCCACTGGCCCTTCATGCTACTGTTCCAGGGTCAGGAGCAGCTCCAGAACCTTCTATCATTCTGCTCACTTTGCACAGACTTCTCCCATCATCACAGATGAGAATACCATGAAAGGATCCTTTGCAAGCAAGTCCCTGCAAGGTGTAACAGAGTCAAAACCAGAAGTTCAGTCACATCATTTCATGGGACTCTGGGTGGCACCTGAGGTTTGGCCCTTAGTGTCAAGAAGGTCTCCCTGTTATAAGATCATCCAGTGTCCACCACACTAGCTGATCCTTCAGGATCTCAGATTCCTGAAAGCCACTCACAGCTCACATACTGGAGCCCAATGTTGATACGGCTCAGGAGCTTTCTGACTGGCTGTTAGTGACACCATTCTAGAGGCGGCCTTTGCTACCCTGAATGGAAGCCCTGTGATACTGGTGGTGATCCAGCAGTCCAAGGTGCCAGGCCTTGAACTGGGGTCCATCTAGTCCTTAGAGCAATACAGCAAGACGCATTACTACATCCATTTACAGAGAAGGGAACTGAAGTGTAGAGTCCCAAAGTTGTAGAGGTGAGCTTGAGCTTTCCTGGTGGTCCAGTCAATCCCATCTACCTGTCCATTCCCTGGACAGAGGACGCAAGGCACCGGGGGCAGGACAGGGACTGAGGCTCCAGAGCCATGTCTCACTCAACAGACAACTTGATGCCACGGAAAGGTTCCTGCAGACTCCAGCTTCCAGAACACAGAGACCAATCAGCCACCTGAGGCCAAGCAGAACTGCGCACACCCTCCAGAGGTGGGCCTGGGGTCCAGCCTCCCTGCGTGTGGAGCCGGTGAGCTGAGGCAGGGCTCACCCTGAGCAGTCCATCAGCCTGGAACTGAGCTTATGACCTAGTCGGGCTGTAACTGTGGCAACAAGAAGCCAATCCAAATGGATCAATTCTGGGCCACCTTGAACTGAGAAGCCCCGGGAGAGAATGAGATCTCCACTGGCACAGAGACTACACTCCACTCTGGGCTCTGCAAGCCCAGGAGCCGGCTGCATCTCCACACTGATTAAACATGGAATGATGCAGGAGAGCACAGCTGATTTCCTCATACAGCCATGCTGAATGTCCACCCTTCCACTGTGACTTCTATGGCCTCTGTGGCCTTCTGCTGAAATGCTAATCCACCTAGAAGAGGAAGCTGCCACTAGCAATTAGCACCAAAACCTGCTTCTGCTGAAAAGGAGTAACACAGCAGAGAGCCTCACGAGACAGAGAAACCTGGAAATGAGGAAATGCAAACATGAAGAAACAGAGCCTTCCTGGGGCATCCCAGGGGGTCTGCAAGGCTCTGGAATGGAGGTTTCTGTCCATGCGGACAGGAAATATGGAATATTTCTCGGTGCACAAATTCCAGATGTCAAATCTCTCCCCATTCGAGATCCAAAACCCTCAGAACAGAACAGAGCCCAGCCCACAGTTGAGGACTGCGAAGCTCCCAGCCAGGAGGAACCCTCAGAACAGAACAGAGCCCAGCCCACACTTGAGGACTGCGAAGCTCCCAGACAAGATGGGGTCCACACTGCTCACTCCATCACTGAGCAACTGTCGAAGACATTCTCAAGTGTCCTAGGAAGCCCAAGGATTCCTCTGAAATATCAGCATGACCCATGTGCCACTCCACAAGGTCATACAGCAAGTGGCTAGGCTAGAGCTGAGCCGTTTGCCCTGGGTGATGTTTAGCCAGCAGACACAGCAGAAGATGGAAAAGGGAACATTGCACAGTACCAATAAGAAGAGAATGAACCTCTCTTATTCAGTGGAAACATGCTAACGCTACTGAAAAATCGGTGTTTGAAGAGGAAGAAGCCAGCTTGGAAAAGCTCAAAGATAAATAAAAGAAAGAACAGTTAACATACGTCAAGTTTGAAATTTCTGCCATGCTCCTCAATCTGATTCTGCTTGCTACTTGCTACCTCTTAGAAAAGAGGCACCTTCAACAAAACTACATCTTAGCTCTCAGAGGGATATTTTCCTGTATAATATCCTGACTGTTCTAAAAAGAGGCTGCTCTGTACCTATTTGCCTCCTGTGAAGTCTCCATAGTCGCCTACGAAGCTGGCTTGCCTGGCTCAAAATAGGAGTCTCCTATACACCTTCCCTTACTGAGGAAGCAGAGGGGCTGAGGCCCGGGGCCCATCTGGGAGCCTAGATCGCTCAGCCAGGCAGCATCGTGACAGGAAAGCAAGTCCGGAGCTCGTCCTCACCTTCAGTGCTGGCATCTCATGAAGGCACCGGGTCCAGTCCCCGACACAATAGCTCATACACCCTGGACCTGAGAGTCTAACTTTCAAATGAGAAGGGCAAGGACTCCATTTTTTATTTCCTCTGGATCCTCTCGAGCCCTTTTCACCTCGGGCTGGAAGCACAAATTCAGTCCATCCGGACACCCTATCCCGTTAGGGAGCCCTCACCGCAGGGAGCGGTCTTCATCCCCAGCCTGCAGGCAGCACGAGCAACCTGAGGCCCAGAAGGGCCAAGCGAGCAGATGGGACCTGACCCGGGATGGCTTCGCGGAAGCTCTATGAACCCTCACTGGCCTCATGGAGAGGCTGAGGCCCAGGGGGCCAGTCACGTGGCCAGTGCTGAGGCTGAGTAAGGGAAAAGAGCCACACTGGGGTTGTGGAGAACCACATGGAAATAAGGCGTGAGGAAGAGGGCAAAGAAAAGAGGGTTAAGCCCCATGGACCAGAGGGCCTGACACACATGAGGGGCTCTGGAAGAGAACCCAGAGGACCCCAGAAAGCAGTGCAGCAAACCCTGACAGCCCACATGATGGCAAGGGACATGACTCACTTCTTCTGCTTCTTCTCCAGCTCGTGGTTCCGGCTCTGCTGGTTCTCAAGCAGGACGCGAGTGTCCTCCAGGTCCCAGGTAAGATGGTGGCACTTCCTCTTCAGCTGGTGCGCTGTCTTCTTGGCCTCTTCATAAGCACTCTGCAGATCGCCGAGCTGTGGGAGGGACAGAATGAGTTATACCACTCTGTCAGTTCCAAGGGCAGCATGACAGGAAGAAAGGAGACCCAGGACGCAAAGTGATCTGGCCTTGACCACTTTTGCTGTCACTTCCAGGAAGCTTCCTGTCTGAGCCTCAGTTTGCAGAGAGGAAAACTGGGTATAATTGCATCAAGCTCTTCAAGGTATTTCCTCTCCTCTTCCACATCTATCCATTTTTTACCTGCTTGGATTCAACTTAGCAGCCCCTTGAGCCCTGGATAGTTCCTGTCCTATCAGCTAAGGTCTTCTGAGAAGGTTCAGCCAAGGAACTACCAAAATGACACTCCCAGATGATCTTCCTAGGAAGCCCAAACAGCAAGTCCCAAAGACTAGGGCAGGGCAGAGTGCATCACGGGGTGTGCACGTGGCCTTCAATGAACAGACACAAAGCCGCCTGCATCTTCTTCCAGGAAATACTCTCCCAAATGTCCTAGTTTACATCTATCTGGGAAAGAGAACAGCTCAGCACACTTGCTTTGAAGAAATGGTCTCATTAAAGAATTGCTTTAAATAAGCAAAACTCTGAGTTAATGAAGCCTGTAATTCTAAATTCAGTATTTGAAGGCAAATGGGATGTTTTCTTATATTCTGCTGCTCAGAGAAGGTTGCGGTTTTATTACTTTTTAATGTAGCATGAATATACCCCCTTCCTTAGGGAAACTGACCCGACTTTATTATTTGTTATTAAAGAACTGAACTGTTTCCCTGCCTTCTTCTTCCCATGGCTTGGGATGTGTCTTAAAAGTTAAAAGATCACATCCATGTTAGAAGCAACCATTAGACCATCACCACCATGGGTGGGAAAACTGAGGCTCGTTTCTGTCATTCGTAGACTCTCATGTGCTCTCACTGAGGATCTAAGAGTAAGAGCAGCCATTAAAAGTCTCTTACACCAGGGGCCGGAGATTTAGCTCAGTGGTTCCAGCACCTGCCTGGCAAGTGCAAGGCCCTGAGTTCAATCCCAGTAACCACATACAATGCTGGCGTGGTGACTCACGCCCACCAGCCATCAATACCACATACCACAGTGCCGGGCATGGTGGCTCACACCTGTCATCCCAGCACTCGGGAGGCAGAGGTAGGAGGATTGCTGAGTTCGAGGCTTGCCTGGACTACATAGTGAGCTCAGGGCCAGCCTGAACTACAAAGTGAGACCCTGTCTCCAAAAAAAAAAAAAGTCTCTTACTCCAAATGGGAGAGACCAAGAAACAGATAATTATAATACAGCACAGCAGGGTTTATGTCTAGGGAAATTTGTGTGAGGACACTCAACTGCATCAGTGAAGACTTTCTACAGATATCTAATGTGCCATTTTAAGACTAAGTAGAAATATCCAGAATGGAGAGCAGGCAGGAGTTTAACTGGATACCGGAAGTAGCATATGCAAAGTCCAGGACTGGCATTTTGGGAAGAAGAAAAAGAGCATGGTTAGAGTTGTCCAAGTGCTGGAGTGAGCTTGCACTGAGCACCAACTCTATGGTCTCTTCTAGATTTGAGGTTCCGTGATCTTGCAGTGGTCATCTAACACCAGCCACGATGGGAGTAGCGTGTGTCATGGGATTGGCAAAGGCTACCAACCAGGGCTTTCTGAGCCATTTGCCAATGTACTCATCCGAATGTTAGAATACTCATTGACATAACGGAAGGTACAAAAAGGTCAAACCATCAGCACTACATTCATCTAGAAAGACGAGATAAGATTTTTTTAGAGACAAGCAAGATTATATTTGTAATATTTAGCTTCACTTTCGAGAAAAATGGGGATAACTCAGTAGTTCCAGTGCCTGCCTTACAAGTGCAAGGTCCCAAGTTTGATTTCTGGTACCAAACACACACACACAGGAGAAATCTGAGGATGTAAGAAATGCAGAGGACACACAGGCAGAACAGTGATGACAGATGCTGACATTGGGGTAGTCAGGATGAGGGAGACAAACTACTGGTCAACCCAGAAGTATTCCCAAGGAAAGGGCCCGCGTGAGGGCCCTTCCAAACTAGGCACCGAGGCCTGGACCCATGGAAGTGGAGAGCTGGAATGAAGACTTTGTGCTGCTGAGACCCCAAAGGAACAGAGGCTCAGTTAAGAGGGGACACCGGCTCCCCCACTGGCCTGGCAGGTGGCAAGAAGACATCTTTCCACCGTGGTTCGAGGAGGGGCACAAATCCTATGTGGATTAGAGATCAACACTTTCTTATATATTGTAAAAATTCTAGACAGAGAATATAGCATCATCCCAGGGACTGCTACAGAAGAAAGTACAAGAGGGGCGGAGGGTTGTAGGGAGGGCAGGGGAATGGGAACAATGAGAATTAAGTCGTGTCATGTACTGGTACAGATTCTCAATGTTCAGTGTGATCATAATGTGTACAAAAATGTACCAATAAAGTTAATTTGAAAAAGTACAAGAGTTTTGCTAAAAGAACACTCCCACATCCTATTATTAAAGGGCTCCCATTACAACCAACCAAAAAATTAAAATCTCTGCTAGAGATCAACTTACAAAAAAAAAAACTAAACACACTTCACTGTGACAGAAGGGAAGAAACAGGAATATTCCACAATGCAGAACACCTGAGGCTTCTGGGTAGGAGACTGTGAAGGTGAGGAGTTCACAGTCAAAACCTTAAAAACACAGGGAAAGAAATTCATGCTGAGAATCGAAACAATGTGTCTCACTAGACCCATCTCCAAGGGACTCGGAAAGATGCCTCGACTGCAGGTAGTGGAGGGGGAGAGGCTGGAAAGAACTGGCCAGCTCAAGGCTGTTGCTCTGGCCTACATGAGACATGGAGGAGGTAGATGATTCGACTAATGGATAAAGTATAACTATTTTAAAAGTATACTGTACTTTTACAGATGAGAGCCAAAGGTCTCGAAGGGAATGGCATTTCCATACAATCCAATCAGAAAAGGAACAGAAACTCAGACACCCTGACTTAATGTCCATGTCACATGTGCCACAGAAGAGTCACTCCTTGAATAGAAGGCCCACAGGCAGAGAAAACAGCTTCCATTCCCCAGAGTGGCCGGGACAGTACTAGCAGACGAGGTGGAAAAGAATGAACTAGTTGGCCCCCTCCTTCTCCTCCCAAGATCACCTGACATTTTGATCAGACACAGTGCAGGCAGGAATCTTCCCGTGGCCTGACACCTCTGGCCTGGCTCTCCGCTCCCTCTCACCTTCTGCTCCAGCTCTTTCCGGGATGTCAGCTCCGAGTCCAGCCTCTCCTCACACTGCTGTAGACGCTTGCGGAGGAACTCATTTTCCATCTGAGCGCAGTCGAGACGCATCTGCCATTCATCTGCTGCATCACAAGAGGTTTCGAGTTGAGAAACTATACTTTAAGTCCAATTTAAAAAAAAAAAACACTTCTTCTAGGCAACCTTCCCTGACTACCTCCAGCTGCCTGAAGCTCCCTTTTAATTAAATTCAGTATTTGTAATTTTTAAAACACAAAGCTTCATGAGTTATAAGTAAATACCTCCTTTTACAAAATCTTCAGCAAAGAAACTGAGAGGTGCAACATCAAAAATTCAGAAAAAGATGAAAATGCATGCTACTATAAGTACTATTCAATATTCTTCTGGAGGGCTGGAGATTTAGCTCAGTGGTTCCAGTGGTTCCAGTGCCTGGTAGCAAACTCAAGATCCCTGGTTCAATCCCTGGTAACCACATACCACAATACCAGGCATGGTACCTCACACCCACCAGCAATCAGTACCACATACTACAGTGCTGGGTACGGTGGCTCATGCCTGTAATCCCAGTACTCAGGAGGCAGAGACAGGAGGATTGCTGAGTTCGAGACTTGCCTGGGCTACATAGTGAGTTCAGGGCCAGCCTGAACTATAAAGCGGGACCCTGTCTCAAAAAAAAAAATCTTCTGGAAGTGCCACTCAAACTAAAACAAGAAAAAGAAACAATAGGCTAAAACAAGGAAAAAATTGCTATTAGATTACATGAAAGTCAACATAATAAAACCAAGTGAATTAATAAATGATAAGTAATCACAGCATTCATGGATAAAAAGTCAGGATGTTGATAATGGTTTTCTTTAACCTTGGGTGTTTTCCTGAAAGATTTTTTTGGAGAAAGCTGTCTGAAGCTCTTGACGATTGATTCCTCTAGGTCATTTGCCTCATGCTGTTCGAATATTTCTACTAGTAACTCATATTTTTCTTTTTTCAACAAAATTTCATGTCGTCACAGGCAAGGGAGCTGTTTAATTATCTGAGTTCCCAACATCCTGTAGGAGAGTTTCCTACACAGAAGAGTCCTTACACCTATTAGTACAAGCTCCCCCATTGCCTAATGAACCCAACAAAATCATCTGGCAAAAAAAGAATCATCCTAGACCTGGGGATGGAGTTCAGTGGTGGAGCACCTGCCTAGTGTGTGTGTGAGGCCCTGAGTTCAAATCCTTCATTTGGTAAAACTTCCCCCAAATATTATTTGCTGGTTTAATTAAAACTTTTTCGCTGCATAAAATGGACTCATTGCCTTATTTCCTGACCATCTGAATAACAGAATAATGTTAATGGAGATGTGGAAATAAATCCCCAAGCATCGGATGGATACACGGTGGATAAATGGGTGACCAAATAGATAAGTAAATAATTGCATAGATGAATAAGTGGGTGGATGGATCTGTGGATGGATGGATGTGTGGATGAACAGATGGATTTATGGATGGATGGATGGATGGATGGATGGATGGATGGATGGATGGATGGCAGGAGCACAGCCTTGGAAAAGGTGACTCCGCATCACGAACCAAAAGAAAGATGACAGTAAGGAGTTAAAACTTCCACTAAGGTAAATATCAGCACAATAGAGAGGAATTGTGTCTCGCCACCAAGCGACAGGCAGCAGGGCCTGTGAAGGAACAGAAAGCAGTCGGAGTGCGTCTGCAGGTCTCCCTGTGCTCTGTGCAGGGGACTTCAGAGAGAATGCGGAAGTGCGTGAGGACCCTGTTCTCCACCTCCAAGCTCCCCTCGGCCCCTGCTTCCCGGCCCAAGGCTGTCCTGTCGCTCATCAGTGTGTGTGACTCAGCCCTGCACCCTCCAGTCACCTTTTCCCTGGCTTTATCAGATCTCCACATTTTTAAGTGCAAGGTTTTTGACAGTGGGGCCGAAAAGTTAAATTCTCCTGTAACCCCCACAGTGTCTAAGCTCGGTGCTGGGTAAACATCCTAAAAGGTTCCCTGTAAATATTCACCCATGCATAAAGAAAAGTCATATTTTTTTATAATTAATACTCTCGCCTGACCCAAAGAAAGAAGGTACAGTGCCACCACAGCGGTATAATTAAAGTGCTTTATTGCTTCTTTCACTTTCCTTTATTTTAGAGATTGTCTATAATGAGTATGTATTACTCCCATAATGAAAAACAAAATATTTGTAGAGTGGCTTCCTGGAATGAGCATGCAGACTTGACAGCCCATTTAGCATTGTGACTAACACACTCCCGAGCTAAGCACACCTCACCGACCCCCTGGTCTTTTCAGAGGAAGCCAAACGAGGGACTATTCCTCCGATGTGGCTCTCGGTCTGACAGAACTGAGGCGGAGGCTCTTGTGGACACGCTCTGTCCCACACTGCTGGCCCGTGCCCACATGTTCCTGACTTGGTAGGAGAACCTGCCTTGCTGGCTGTCCCTTCTCAGAAAATCCCAAACTCCTGTCTTAATCTCTCTGGCTAACGCCCACCACAGGGGTAGCCAGGACACAAGCTGCACAGAGTGCAGTCAAAAGCCGTGGGCCCCCATCTCCTCTCCACAGACTCTAGACTCCTATTCCTCTAACTGTCTCTGACGTTATGAGGACAGAAACTCCCTAGGGACACTAAAGATGCGATGTCAGCATTTCCCGGAGGCTGACAATGCAGATTCTTTTTGCCTGACTCCCTTTGGCTGAGGAGAAAAAGAGCAGAGTGGCAAGTCAACAGAGATGGCAGCATGTCATCAACCCATGAGAAACACACCCCCAGGCGGCTGTGTATGCGGGGCACAGCCAGGCTCCTGCGGCACTGCGGAGCACTCTCATCACAGGGGACTGCACGAGTCCTCCCACCTCCCCACTGGCCCGATGCAGCCTGATGGCCCATCGAGTAGGGAAAGAGATGTTATCTGCTCCATAGTTCACCACGAGCATGAGCAATGGTCCCATCATTTCCCCAACTAATGATGACCCAGCAGCTAACAGCTACTTGGCACGCTGTGCCACAGCCACGGCCACACACTTCTGCTAATCATCCACGGCTATCTCCGCTGGAAAGATGAGGATCATATCTTTGCCCAAAGCCACCAATCCAGTGAGAGGGAGAGTCAAGATTCAAATCCAAAAATGCAACTTCATGGGTTCCACCGTGAAACTGCTTTCATCAAAAATGTCTATTAGTCACAGGAATGGCATTCTCGTCTTCGCAGAGTCATTATTTTTATTAGTCGTGCATTGATGGTACCTGCCACATCAATAATGATTTTGCTTTTGTATTGCGGTGTTTGTTTTGCAGTTCTAGGATCTGAACTCAGGGCTTTCACAATGAGCTATATCCCAGTACTTTTCTAATTTTTGAGGCAAGGTTTCACCAAGTCTCTAAGTTGTCCAGGCTAGGCTCAGACTGTGATCTTCCTGCCTCAGCCTCTCCAAATCTGGGGTTGCAGGCACATGTCAGCAAGCCCAGCTGATAATTTGGGGTGCTGTTGAAATCTGTATATTGGCTGCCTGTTGCATCAGAATGGAACCTCCAAGAGGGCAGGGGTTGTGCCTTTCTGCTCAGCCTGGGCCTCAATCTTTAATGCATCATTCAATAGATAGTAAGTACTCCATGTGTATCTGAATGAATGAATGTGTCAGTGACATGAAAAAGCATCTTATTCTATCAGCACCTATCACCAACCTGAGGCCCCAGGCTGCTCACCTCCCCCAGAGCGCTTCCTTTCCAAATCATTCAACTGGATTTTCTGCTGGGCTTCTTCCAACTGTCTCTCCACTTCTCCCAGATTCTTCTGGACTTGCTCATACTTGCTCTGGAAGAAAAGCTTCAAGGTCTGCCAGGGTTCTGATATTTGAGTTTGGTCCCCAAGGGTTTGTGAGAGCTTGGTACCCAGTGTGACGTGAAGTAAAGGGTCCCAGGGGGAGGGCCTTGGGTCACAGGGGGCATGGACTCAGAATGGCATAATGCAGGACTCTCTCGTAGGACTCTGAGTTCTTATAAAAAAGTTGTTATACAAGGAGCCATCCTGGAGGCCCCTCTTCATTCTGCTTTCCTATCTGGCCTTGGGATCTTTCCCTTTTGGATGCCCTCCCACCATACGGCCATCTACTGTTAGGCCCTCAGCAACAGTCAAATCAATAAGGATGCTCAATCATGGACTCTCTGCATACTGTAACCCAATAGACTTCTTTTCTTTCTAAAGAAACCTGTATCAGCTATTTTGTTACAGTAACCAAAGTGGAGCAATGCACATCCAAACTGAAGTTGGACAGAAGTTAAAGTTGGCCATCTCATTACACCACTTCCGAAACCATGACTTAGGAAGATCTAGCAGTCACCTGGAACCTTCACTATGAAAGTCAGTCAACTGTATGTCTTACTTAGGCATAGTGATCCTGATGTGAGCACCAGGGAACAGGAGCATCCCTGCCCAGCCACCCTGTTGGGCTTTCCTGAGGAGGACTCACTCTCAGTTCCTGGACCTCCCGGGAGGCCCGCAGCTGCTCTGCTCGCTCATTCTCCAGCACCTGGCAGGCCACATCACCTTTGAAGCGCTCATCAGCCAGATCCGTGGTCAAGTCAGCAATCTGGGGTAGGGAGGGTGCTGGTCACAGAGAGTCGCTCACTGGGAATACCAACCCTCCTCCTCAAGCACACACCATGGCACCTTGGACAAATCATTATTTTTCAGGGAAAAGCAGCCTCTCATGCATATCATAGGGTTAAAAGCGCAGATTTCAAGACATTACCAGTCTTGGTTTGGTAGAATTCTTGGTCTAACAATGGCCAGCTGTGTAACCTTAAACCCAACATAACTTGATTCTCAGTTTCCTTGGCTTTAAAACAGAAGAGATAACTAGAGAACTGTTTTTGAGGATTGAGATAATCCATGAGAAAGTTAGCACAGTGCGTGGCACAGAATTGGTGCTCAATAAAATATACATGAATGGAAGTTTTTTCAACCATCCTCTGTTGAATCATCTTCCAAGAGTGACCATCACAGACCCCCAGTAAAACGCATGACTAGATGAATGCTGACTGTACGAGATACCCTCAGCCTAAAGCCCTTCTGCAGGTGCCCATGGGCCATCTGCCTCTATCAGATGGTAACCACATGCACTTAGTGTAAATTGTGAATGTTCCGAACCTGCCTCATCAGTTAAACTTTTACTATAATCATCTCCTCCGCTACCTATTACATAAATCTAGAAAATGCAGCTAGAAAAAGACATTCCCTGACATCTAGGCAGAGCGTTTTAGAAAGAATTAACAGAGGTGAGTTGCTTTTTTAAAAACCTGTCAAACACATGTAGGTGTTAAATACTATATAAAAAATTAGAGGTAAAAATTATCCTCCTGCATTCGTAGTGCTTTACCTCTTACTCTGTTTTAAAGATGTCAAAGCTGGGAATTATATGGTTGAAAATTAAGGGAGTGGATTAAGAGAGGAAGAAGCAGAATTTGAGTCAGAAGTTCACACAGAGGCAAAAGTCTGTGATCCCGCCTAGGTAATGCTGGGATGGAGATATATGTATGTGAGAATAGGAAAAATTATTTCTTATGAATTCCCACTTGCACTGATTTGATCCTTGTTTCTGCTTCCCAATTACCTGTAACTGATCATCCATCAATGACAAATATGTCAGGACTTTTGTGGTATTACTGTTATAAAACACAGTATTTGGGGCTCAAGGCTATGACAAAGTCAGGGAAGAGGCTCCTTAATGGAGCATTTATGGCCACAAAGCTCCACAGGAGCCTTGTGCAAAGACAGGGCAGCTCACGAAACTGATGCTGCCACTTGTGGAGGCAGCTGCTAAAGAGGCAGGTAATTTTCTGAGAGAGTAGCTTTCAGATACTCTCACCACCCAGAAATAAAGAAAAGAGCTGGGATTTAGCTCGGAGGAGCCAGGCCCCATCTACACTGTCATCTCGCGTATGTGTTCTGACATGAAACAGAAATCCCCAAGGTACACAGCCAAAGAGGGGAAGACGCAGAGTTGCAGAACAGAATGGCACGATCCTGTTTT